>VXAK01002866.1:2867-14343 GCA_013399435.1 Arenaria interpres | reverse complement strand
AAATGTCTTTCAATTTAGCTCATGTGAACTTGGTGGGTTGCTGCTTAAAATAATGGTCAAGCAATGTACTGCAGTTCTTAAAATGACAGCCACGTGGGCTATGCAGCAATATTCAAAGTGATGCAAAGCACTTAAGAATGCTACCTGTACTGTGTTTACATAGCAAGGTTTTGGTAGCGATGAGGCCACGGGGGGTGCTTTTGTGAGATGTCAGATGCTGTCTCCATGTTGAAAAGAACAAGGTCCACACAGCTCCAAGACAGACCAGCCGCTGGCCAAAGCTGAGCCATCTGTGTCACTGGTGGCACCTCTGTGATAACACGTTTAAGAAAGGGTACAAAACGCTGTGCAACAGCATCTGGGAGAAAGTAGTGAGAACATGTGAAACAACTCTGCAGACACCAAGGTCAGTGAAGAAGGACGAGGAGGAGGTGCTCCAGGTGTTGCAGTAGATGTTCCCCTGCTGGCTATGGTGAAGACCACAGGGACACTGCAGCCCATGGAGGACCCCACTCTGGTGCAGGTGGATGTTCTCTGAAGGAGGCTGTAGCCCCATGGAGAGCCTGCACTGGAGCAGGCTCTGAGCAGGACCTGTGGCCCCACGGAAAAGGTCTCATTATTGGAGCAGGTTTGCTGGCAGGAACCTGTGACCGTGTCAGGGACCCACACTACAGCAGTCTGTTCCTGAAAGACTGCACCCCATGGAAAGGACTCATGCTGGAGCAGTCTGTGAAGAGCTGTAGCCCTTGGCAAGAACCCACATTGGAGAATTTTGTCGAGAACAGTCCCCCGTCGGTGGGACCCCACACTGGAGCAGGGGAAGAATGTGAGGCGGAAGGAGCAGCAGAGACAATGGGTGAAGAACTGTCTACAACCACCATTCCCTGTCCCCCTGCACCACTTCGGGGAAGAAAAGACAAAAGAATCGGGAGCAAAGCTGTGCCTGGGAAGAAGGAAGAGGTGGGAAGAATGTGTTTTTAGATTTGTTCTTATTTCTCATTCTCCTACTCTCTTACCAATTAGAAATAAATGAAATTAATTTCTCCCAAGTAAAGTCTGCGCTGCACATGATGGTAATTTGTGAGTGATCTCCCTGTCCTTATAAGACCCATGAGCTTTTTATTTTATTTTCTCCCCCCCATCTTGTTGAGCAGGAGGAGTGATAGAGTGGCTTGGTGGACATCTGGTGGCCATCCAAGATCAACCCACCACACTAGCAAATGAACTGTATATGAAAATAAGTATAGATCCTGAGAAAAAAATAAAATAAAATAAAATAAAAATTGCTCCTCCATTAGGGTTAAACTAGTACTTTTCCTATGAATGGTGATTGCTTTAATCCAAGTACGGATGAAGAATGAAGACATAATTTTGCATCACCCAAAAGTTTTGCCGAGTTTCTCATCTCAAAGATAATAAACAGCAGAAGCTTAAGGAGGGCTTAAGAGCAGGGCATGGAAAGAATGGTCCAAAACCACAATTAAGGTAATGATGGTCTTTTCCAAGCAATAAACAGTACTAATGTTTCTAAGCACCAGACTAGATGACTAAGAAGAATCTCTAAAACACATTTAACTTGAACATTGCACAGGTGAAAAACAGAATCGAGAACAAAATGCATCGGAAGAAGTAGGAGGATATTCAAACTTAAAGGAAATTAATTAGTTACCTCTACTGATCTCTGGGGTAAATGCTCTTTAGAGCACCTTCTTGTAGCATTAGCTGATCCTTTCTAGATGTACTTTCCTAGCTATGTTTATTCTATGCTTTGGACATCCCTAGTATCAATGGCAACTCCTATATTAAAATATATATAAGATTTCACTGCAACAAAATCCGCTTGCTTTAATGTGCAGGATGTGTAGCTGTTTAGAACAAAATAAATTTGTGCTAATTTTCTGATGTACCAAAATAATATGAGAGAAAAGAAAAGCACTAGTTCACAACCATGAATCACCAGTATTTTTGGCATGACATTTCAGGATAAAATTATTTTTATCAAAAAAAACCCCAAAACCCAAATCACCCAAACTCCCACACATCTTGGATCTGTATTTGAAAAAGGCATCTAGAGACAGCTGAGATCATGTTTTCAGGCTACTCCCTCCCAAAAATGACACGGAATTTTAGCTTACTTTTCACAGTCAGCTTTAGCTTGCAAACACACTTTGTTAATGTAGCCAAAATAGCCTTTACATGTAGGATGCATGTACTTTAACAATGCATGTGTGAAGCTTAAAAAGTGTTACAGTATAGTGGCTATGTGGTGGAGAAAATAAACTTGTTAGCTGTCATTCTAAAGCGATCTGTTCCCTACATCAAGTGCTTGAGGCTAAACTGAGCCAAATTTACTCTCAGGAGAATGATGAGTATTTACTTCACAGAAATAAATCATTCCCAAATGCCAATGAAATATATTGGTATGACTTTGTCATACTATTTTCTTGGTCTGCTTACTGTCTGCAAAATTTTCAGTAACTCTAGCTCTAGATTACCAGAACTGATTTTCAGACAGAAGTCAGATCTCACTTCCCTTGTCTGTTTGCATGTTTACTTGATGCGTAGCTATTGCACCAGAAAGTCTACAGACTTGTCATCTGCACTTAGAACTCTTCCTGATAGTTAACACATTTATAACATGAGCGTGCATGCATGTGCGTGTCCCCCAAATGGATTATACAGTCAGGTTGGAAATCATGCTTAAGATGATTTTTTTCATCAAATTCTATGCTGATGAAGTATAAAAAACCTTTGAGATCCATTCACATTCACCAGTTAATTTTACTGTCTCTGTTACTCTTTCTTCAGGGCTCTGTCATTCACATCTCAAAGGCTCAAAAGCTATAATGCTATATCAAATGTTACAGGAGTTTTCTACAGATTTAACAATATGGTCAGCTTCAGACCCACATGCATTTGCAATCCGAATTTCCCAACTGAAGGCACTGGAACTGTATAACTGTCAGCAGAGTAATGACATCTCTCCGTCTGCACTTAGAAAGAAAACTATCCTTGAGGTCAATTCTTTGCAAGCTTTATATATCTCATCTTTTGAAGTTATCATCCAGTTAATTTATACTAGAACTGTCAATTAACTGCTAGTTCCCTCACTAGTTGTGCCTATATTCATGCCTAACTATATCGCTAAACATTGCCTCCCTTTTCCTTAGAAAGTGTGGATCTGCTTCCTTGGAAAAATTTGTTCTCTGAACTGAGACATGATCAAATATTTTCCTCTAGGAAAAAAATAGAAATTGCATATATTTATTCTTTCTGCTCTTACCACTAGGCTTCTCCACTCATATTTACTTTCTTCCAAAGCAAGAATTCTGAACACAATTCATTATTCTTCTCTCTCTACCTTTTGTGGAAGGTACGTCTACTGCCATCTCCATAATATTGCCAAACTCAGTCTCTACTTTCACCATGACTTTGTTGCCATTCTTTTTGTTTCCTAATCTAGTGCTGCAGTCACTGCATTATTTATGATTTGCATGTATCCCTACTTCAGGGAACAACAAAGTGATACAGCCTGATTATCATTCTGCTCCAAGGCAGTACTAACCTCTTGAAATAAATGAGGCAAAAGTAAAGGAAACAAATACCTATGGAATAGGTAAATGACAACTAAAGAGGAATATATTAAATAACAAATAATTTAAAAGTTGTAGATAAAAGTCTTGAGTTAATAAACTGACTTTATTATTATTGTTGACAGAGTATAATATGCAAGCTAAATATCATGAAAATGAGATTTCAGAATGTCATCTGACTCCCTTGCTCTTAAAAAGATATTTGAAAATTACAAATTTCTGCATTTAGGTCTAAGACACTCATTCCATTTATCTTCTTATGTTTATATTCATGACTATCTGAGGCAAACCAATTTAGGGAAGATTTGAGTAAAATGGGTTTCAACATAATCTTTAAAAGCCTTGAATCAAGTCGTTCTTTTAGGAAGGTACTTAGGAAGCCAGAGAGGCTGCCCTTAGGCATATTTAAAGAGCTTCCAAGTAGCAAATAAATATTTCAGTTCAGTTTGAAGGGCATATGTCATTTTTCCATTACTATAAATTTATAAATTTATATTTAAGGGATATAATTACTCCACTGACTATCTGGATTGGTCCAGTGAAGAGCAGCTGCTATTCAAAATATTTTCTTCAGACATCCTGTTGAGATAAGGTGCTTCTGCATGTCAGTGTTCCATAGAAGGTCATGCTCCTGCAGAAGGCATTCAAAGCAGTGTCACATAGAGCTAACCAAAAGGAGATATCAAGCAAAGAGCTATCTCTGATTTCTCATTTTGTTCTGAAATGTAAGCATGACACTCAATATTATGCCTCTGTTGATGCAAATTTAGGATGCTGAATACTCTCCTGATGAAAGAATTCTAAGAACAACCCCTCCAAAACTTAACTTTGTTTAGGACCATCAAGGTGTAGAAGTGTCCAGGTTTTATGTTTATTATTAAAACACCAGCAGGGGAAATGCATTATTCTTTCCTGTCTGAGTTCAGCTTCAAAAACTCAACTCCATGTTTCCCAGTTTCCAGTTCGTAAAATCCCAGAACGCAAAACAGCACACATTTCTCATTCCTCATGCTGAAGCCAGTTTTGAAATAAAAAATTCAGAGACTGCAGAGAAAATGAGATAATTTGATCTCTTCCATCATTTGCAAACATGCATTCCAGTTCTTTGTCTATGAATTGTTTCTGGGTTTAACTCAATGGATGTTTAATACAAAAATGTTCTAATAATCTGTAGTGCAAAAATGGGGAATGAAGTCTCCTCACTGCCAAAAGATGTAACAGGAAGCTCCTGTTGAGCTCTGCATTTCATGGTAGAAGAGGAGCACACCAAGATGCTATCAGAGTAATCACCAGTTCTGAGCTGCAATGAAAGACAGTTGTTAAAAGAAAGTTTCTTAAAATAAATACAGTTAAAAGGCAGTTGCTTAAAACCAAACAAAAAAGCTCATATCTTTAGCAGATGCCACTATACTGTCAAAGGCCGTTTTGCACTGGATTGTGGCCATGAGCTTCAGAATGTTTGATGCCTACATAGCAACCAGGTCTTTTAAAGTTGTTTAGGTCACAATAATTACTTCTTAGATTGCTTTCTATAGAAACTGAAAGGTAAATGCTAAAGGAGTAGCAAAGTCCAATATGTGATGCCTTTTCATTTCATATAAGCTTTCTGAGCTGCTCTTGAATTTAAGCATCTAAATTGTTGTTTAAATCCTTTAAGTCCCACACAGGCACTACAGCAGGCAGTCTGCTCTCACACGACAGCTCATACAGCTTTTCACTCCTCTCCCAGATTACATAGCTAAAATAGACCTTTCTAAGGATAAACTTGTTTTTATGAATTTACTGATAGCAATTTCAAATATTTCTATTTGTTTAAATATCTTTACACCTTTTCACAAAAACAATAATGTAAACTGAATTCTTTTTTCTAACATTCCTTACAGAAAACAATTATATGCATTCTATCTAACATTTTATATGGTAGAACATGAACTTTACATTGTACTACCATGAAAATGCAAACTGTTTCAGTGCTGCTTTCTTAAAAGTATATTTCTAAATAGCCATTTAAAGGGAATTTAAGTTTTTTTAGCAATTTCCTTTTGGAAATAAAACTATAAGTAGCTACTCTTTGTGAAAATTCAGTGAGATTTTGTTGTATTATCTTTTGTAAAAACTATAAAAATTAAACTATGTAAGTTTGTATTCAAATTTAGTCCAACTGACCAAGTTTTTGTGCTTTGAATAATTGGGTATTGGAATACCTTTGGCTAGAGGCAGGGACTTTTCTCTTTGTTTTGTTTTTGTGAAGAAATGCAATTACCTTTTCTATATACTATGAATGCTACTAAATGGCTTGGAACTAGAAAAGGTTTCATGTTATCCTAATAAACCACATTTTAGATGTGATAACATTTTTAGCTCATTCATATTCTTACAAAAGCAGAGATATTTTTAACAGGGTTGGTACTGGTTTGCTACCCAGTCTCATTTACTGGCTTGATTTTTTTCCCCCAAGTCTTGTTTTTCCTAGCTGCCTCAGCCTCATACAAGGTTCAGTCATTCTCAAAGGATCTATCCTGTGACCTACTGATCTTAGTTTTCCCTTTTGCCCTGACTTCCTTGAATTGAATCACTATGTTCTCCCTTTGTAGAGACAGAAGGCAGCGTGGCCCACACTAAGAAGTCAGCAAAAGAGAAATTTGAGCCTAGTTATAAAAAGGATTCTTACTCCTTCTGTGGGATTTTGTAGTTGCTAACATGCTTCCTTCTGTCCTCAGAGCTTTACTGTGCTTTTGGTAACTCACAAAGGTGCTAAACCTCTTTTCTCTGGAAATCTGTCCTTCAACAGTCATCGCTCAAAAGCTATGGCTCTTCCCTGCCCTTCAGTCTGGAATGCTACTTTACAAGGCGTCTTTTCTCATAGTAAAGTTAATCCCTGGAGACAAGAATAAATTTATACACTGGATGATGTAGCAACAGCCAAGTGCTGTAGTTGCACAGTGACACTGGAAGGAGTGCTCTGCATGTGAGCCAAATCCAGTCAAGAGCCTCCTCATTCCATCTCTATCTGCAAGTGTGCGAAAAATCCTGGTGAAGGTATGAAGGCTTAACTGGGCCATAGGAGAGCAGAAGCTGCACAGCTACATAGTGCCATAATGCAGTGAGATAATACAGTTCAGAGCAGTCCCTCCCATGTGTCAGTATTTTGCTTTTCCCAGTCCCTGCCTGTTTTTCTGCCTGCCTTCAACCTTCTCTTTTGTTTCCAGGTCCCTTTTCTTTTTACATTTTTTCCTCTACACTTCAGCCTTTTCCAGCTATATTTCCCTAACTCTTGCTTCAGGGTACCATCTATTATCCTAAAATACCATCTCTTATCCTATTATCTAGAAAGGCTTCTTCACAGCTATGCTGTGATTATAGTCAGCTAATATCCAGACACATCAAGCCTATAAACATTTCCCTTATTGTTTTTTCAAGTTCAGTCTCCAAATGGCACTAGTTAATATACCATATTCATTATCACAAAAAAAGTTTCCTTTCTTAGATATATTGGAGTTATACTTCACAGAAAATATATCCACTTCCCCTTACACAAGCATTCATTGGCATTTATTTAATCATCAAGAAATTGCTAAAGCTGTTTGTAGATGCCTTGCTAGAAGGTTCATAATGTACTTTTGTATATCCAAAGCCAATATTGTCACTGACAGTATTTCATTAGCAAGTTCTTCTAAGATGATAATTTGATTTGATTAATTACAAAGGCTGAGAATCTTAGGAACCCCCCAGTGAGCAGCAGCAGTCAATGGGAATCACAGTGACTGGCAATGAGGGGAGGAGACCTCCCAGGAGACAATGCTTGTTATCAAATCTGTTGGTAATAAACACTGCTGGTAACGTTAAAACAAATAGTCCCTGAAAAATTTCAATTCCTTGCATCTCTTCTCAGTATTAGTAATGAGTTTCGAGTTTATGTCTTGTTAGAATCAAGAAGTGTTTATCTTTCCATTAAATTTCATGCAGACTGGTCTGGAAAGTACCAGGAATGACAGTCCTGGAGGACTGAAGAAAAGGACTGCTAGGTCACTCTTCGAGTTTCATGTAATTCATTCAGGCTGTCAGGGAAATAAAAAGGGAGACCCTCCACCAGAGTAAAGCCACAAAGATGAGAGCGTTGATTCAGAGTATTTCTTCTGTTTTGGGAATATTAATAAGATAGACAATTATCAAACTTTGATGAATGAAATTGCCCGGTCAGAGACTTGAATACTAGTAAAAGACTTTAAAATGTCATCCACATATAGTTTTAAAAAAAATTATCTCATTAACCTTCTTTAAAAATCAAACGTCTTGTCCTTGGTGCAATTATAAAATAACTAGAACAAGTATTAATAAAAAGGGAAATTTTCCACTAAAGTGAAGATGCACCCTGTGGTCAGTCTAAGGACAGTACACAGCAGGGGCTAGTCCTTTTCTTTCAAAGGATGATAGAGGCTTCAGCCGATATCAGTGGAAGTGTCTTGCTATTAAATTAGCTTGGCTACAATGTCCAGTGATATTCTTTTCCTAATCCTTTCATTTGTATGAATCTGTTAACATCTGTTAAGCTATTCTCAGTAAAGACCAAGATGTCAACAAGAGAATATCTATTCAAATTGAAAGGAATTATTTATCTAAAAAAAATTCTGAAACTGTTCTAAGTATCATGATTCCCCTCAAGCTCACCTTTAAAATCTGATTCAGATTTACACTGACAAGGTCACAGCTTTAGAGTGTCCAGTACAAAAATGTGAAAGGCATGGCCCAATGTACCAAGAAGCCCACCCCAAACGATAACGGGCTTTACAATATTCATCCTAAAGTTCCAGAGAAAGACCACAAGTTCTCCACTTGGTTTTCTGTGTTTGGTGTTACCAGAAGGCTAGAATGCTTAATAATAAGCAGAATATCTAGATCGATGTCAGCTGCTGTTTGTGTATTGATTTAAAACAGACTTTTAGATAAAACCTATTTCCATAATCTAATTTTGAGGTGACAAAAGCAGATGAGATTCAGTGATTAAAACTGCAAAATAATGTCTGCTTTAAAGCGCATGTCACTTACTCATACAGAATGTCAATTCCTGAATTAAAGAAACAGACCTGGATGTCATTCTGCAAAATCAAGAAAAACACCTGCTCTGTGTTCAGCCAGTGTCTCAAAAAGTAGTTGAAGCTTATTTTCTGGAAATGACTAGGTATTACTATCCATATACTATTATATTTTGGAAAGAATTAGGTATTATTATTGTAATTAAATTTCCTTTTCAAGCTTAAATTTACTTTTTTTTTTTTCCTTTATGTGTCTCCCTCTAGTTTATTATGGAAAAAAAATGACTGTCATTCCCTGCATCATGTCTCAGCATTGAAAAAATATCCACTCCTGATCCACAGTACAATCTGTTGCTTGCAATTTTAACAAGCAGACACTAATGTTTGTTGCCTTATCTCGCATTGTTGCTCATACTTAGGGCAAATGCCTGACAGACAGAGACATCTACTCTGCATCTTTTTTTTTCAGAATGCTCCTCAAACTTCTTAAACAATGATTAGTACTGAAAACATGACAACAGTTAGGTTGCCATGGGGCTAAAAAGACTCATCCACTCCTCTCGGAATGTCTGTCTGCCTCACCAATATATGTGTTTTGTTTTAAGCTCCACTTTCTGCCGCAGAATAAAATCATCTTATTATTCCGAGTTCTTACACTACTTGTTATCTTTAGGACTCTTAAGTGCTAGTAGTATGAAAACAGACAGATTCTTTTGTAGTAGTAACTTTTACAAGAGTGATAGATAGAAATTAATTTCAGTAAACTCTGATTTTCCTCTCTCCCCCTTGGTATATTAAGACTAGTTTTCTAGAACATCAGGTATTCTGGTTATTAAAGCGACTTGCTTTCTGACTCCTGTCTTTCCTAATGAACTGTCAAGTCATCTGTTCTGCCTATGGTCATGATTTACTAACCATAACTGATGGTGATATTTTATGACATACATTTGCCTAATTTGGATGCCATTTCCATGTAGCAATTTTACCAGTGTGAACCTTATGCTATTGGTAGGCCAACAAAGATTTTTTAATTTTAAATAATTTTTTAAAATCCATTCAAAAAATCTACTTTTCACTAAAAAAACCCGCCACAAAACCAACAACAAGAATATGCAAGAATATTCAAGGCTAAGTTTTTCCACTACAAAATGCGTGCAGCCACATTGCATAAACTCCCTGAGAAGAAAGCCAATATTAAGGAATCAATCATCTAAGGTAACTAAGAATGTAGGTGAAGCCTCTTGACTCTTGAACACTGATCTTAGTTGTAAACACCACCAAGCAATCTCTCACATTGCAGTAGACATTTTTATAATCATCATTTTTGCTGTAAAAGAGCAGTCCATAAAACATAAAGAGTACGACATGATAATAAATTCTGTTCTAAAATTCTGTCAAATAACTTAAAATGGTTTCTCTCTTGACGTGTAAGATTTCATAAAATTTACTTTATATTCTTATTATAATTGGAGGCCTACTGCTTTACATTTAACTTATATTCTGTAAGTTTTTAGCCAATGCTACAGTTAAATGTGTGCACACATGCATATGTGTGTGTGAAAGTGAGAGAATTAGTATTAGTATATTAGTATTAACTAAGAGTCATGGCAAGCTTTCAAATTTCAGTTTTTCTAAGTTTACACTACCTACAGAAAGTACAGATGAATGCATTGTGAACATAATATTTCACAGATGGCTTAGTTTAAAACTTGTAAAACTAGTTTAATGACAATTAAAAGCTATCCTAAATTTATCCTCATTTTGGGGGTTTATACCTAAGTGCTATTACTACAACATAATGATTTATCAAATGGTAGTATCATCAAAAAATAGAAGTCTTACTTGGATAAGACCTATTCTATTTTTCTAAAATGTGGAGTTCACCAGAAAGATTTACTCCCAAATATTATGCTAATAGTATTTTTTTCTAGCTTTGAAAATCTTTCACTTAAAAATCCATACAGACTACCAAAAAAACCCGAACTGAATTACTATGTATCCTCACATTGATAACATAGCAAAAAAGCTATTACTTCTGCCAACAGAAGTTTTTCTCTTATAGTGAAATCTGCAATGATGGACACTTAAAAATGTTGGCACTTTCCATTCTCAGCACCTCGATCACCGCGCNTTTCCAATCTCAGCACCTTGATCACCGCGCTTCCATAGTGTTATAAAAATCTGCAAATGGCCAGCAACTGTAACAAAATAATTTATACAAAATAAATACATATGGCATCTGCTGCTAAGAATACTTTAGCCTTATAGCTGGAATTTGAAAGGCATATTCTAAGCAAAAATGCTGCTGAGTTAGCATTTTCTTAGAGGCTTGTGGGAAATTAGAGGTCTGTCAATGACATGCATCATCACTTCAAATGAACTGTGGAATCTAATAAAATAAGTGTGCAGATTCCACATAGTTGGAAGTGGGCACAAGATTTTTGTAATTTCTCATGATTTCACACAATGGCTTTTCCATTATTATGTCATTTTTTGGCATTTCTGAAATTGAAAATCTAATAAGTAAATAGGCTAAAGATTAAAATAGCTTTGTAGGAGGGGAAAATTACTTAGGAGGACTAAGGATTATGCCTGACGTATTACTTGGACCATGAAGTTCTATTTCAATTGTAGAAGTACCATCAGAGCCCGTCATGCCTAGGCAAGATGCAGAACCTATGCAAATAGATAGGAAAGGACGTAGGGCAAAATCAAACAGCTCTACCAAATATCTCCTGTAAGGGCAGTTTAGCATATTCCTGCCCCAGTGTGAATGTCCTGCCTAATGCCAGAAACTTTCAGCCTTGTAAGAGAGAACTGCATGTCCTGGTCACAGGATCAGGATCACAC
>VXAK01002864.1:17581-58667 GCA_013399435.1 Arenaria interpres | reverse complement strand
TTATGTTTGATTGGCATCAGAGAGTCATAAATGGTTAGTGAGTCAGTAATGCAGTTATCTGCTTCGATCTGAAGGGATATTATTGAAAGACGAATAAGATGGCCCACTGATGCAATCAGCTTAAAATAGCAGATCGTTCCCCCTGAGGTAGCAAGGATATCCAGAGGAAAGTGCTCATGTAGGCGATCAGCATACAGATCATACATACAGTTTGTTCCTGTGGAAATGTCATATTTTCAACACTGGACACTCATTACAAAACTGTTACTTCCTCATGGAGTACAAAAAAAATTAATCCTAAACCAGATTTAAACTAAAGCAACTAATGAAAATATAGCTAAACATGAAAACAAAGTTGTCTATGCCACTCTTTGTTTGCATCTTAGTTATAAGTCTGCGGTCAAGAGAAGAATCTGTTCATAAAACTACAGATCACAGCAGACAGTGCTGTAAGTCCTTGTCGAGTATTTGCACAAAAGCACCAACATTTCGTACAACAGGTATTCACAGTTAACTAAGATCTGTGGATCTCCCAAAGGATCAAATAATTGTTCACTGGGAAATGTTCAGCAAAGCAGAAACCAACTGATATTAGGATATTTATAATAAATAAAATAAAACTAAGACAAAAATCAAGCTATATTTTTGTATTGCTCTGATTTTTTTTTAGATTATTGTTCAAAGATCAGACTTCTCAATGTTTTATCATGAATTGAGCTGTAAGTGCTACCAATAAATTAAGATTCATTCAGGTAGAAGGGATGCTAGTTCTTGTTCAACACCTTGCTCAAAGCAGGGTCAAAATTAATTCAGACCAGGAGTTTGCCCTGTCCATTCTTGAAAGCATTTACAGCATTAGAAGTCACTGTTAGAAATGGAATTACCATGATATGTAAATGATATAGCCAAGCCTACAGAACACTTTTATTAAAATAAAAGAAAAAAAGCAGTGTCAGATAAGAATCGCCAGAGAACTAACATACTTGCATTCAATTTTCCAACTAACTTGAAACAATTGTTGCTTTCAAGTCAAACATACTGAGGTCTTTATTTAAATTCAATATTGTAGCTCCCATTCAGCAAAAAGATTAAGATTTTTTTGTTTGGTCATATCTAAAACTCTTAAAATAGCTTTTTGAAAGGTGAGAAGGAGGAAAACGCAAATTAGGGAGAATAAAATCCAAAGTAAATATTTGCATTAATTTCTGCCTATTAAAAAGACAAGTCTCTGAAATAGTTACTACTGTGCAACACCAATTAGAGCACTGTGAAAGTCCACTATCAATTGTTGCCTCAAATTAAATTTTGGCCTTTTAACCGGCAGTTAATCAAGACGGGAAGTGGTAGGCTTTGTCTGACTTCCACTTCTAATTTACAATCTTGAAACTAATGCTATGAATGTTCGCAAACAATATGAAAGGGTCACATACCGTTCAACTGAATTCAAGTTATAACTTTTTAAAGCTTTGGTTGAGCCATTGTTCTTCCTTCTTCCTTACTGTTCTTATCTCTTCCCAATAGCATTCTTTTCATAATAGTTATTTGCCCTTATTTACTCACCCTTAACAAAGCCAGCTTTCATCGTGATCTTTACAATTATGTGACTACCGTTATTTCTACTGAGTAGTTGATTATGTGACTAGCTCACTGCTGGTGTGGAGCATGGTGCAGAGAATTCAGAGTTAGCTCTGGAACTAAAAGTAATGCAAGTGCACCAGGTTGAAACCAAAGCTGGATACAGTCTTTACCCAAAAAGACTCTTCATAGCCAGATACCATGGCAATGCAAGTCCCTCGCATCAACTAAACCTCAACAAGTCCCTTCTCTAACACATCCTTCAATAAATCTGCACTCCATTGCTGTGCCTCAAATTGCAACTAGGTGCATCTTCATGACAAAGTAACTCCATTGCTCTCAAAATATAACTAAGTGATGCACCTTCCTTGCATGTTGATGCATTAACACTTTCACCTCTGCACCATAGTCTATATTCCGAAGCAGACACACTCAAGGCACCACAAGAAATGAAATTGCACCAATATAAGACTTTCCTCAACTCCTGTGGCAATCGATGTAGTTGTTCCCCTGCAAATTGTATACCAGCAGTGTGCTTCTCATTAATACTAGTTGCCACCTGTGGATGACTACACTGTAAGTCTCTGAAAGATGTTGAGAATATGGCACATCATCCTTCTCCCTTTGTGTGAAAGGTACCATCTAACTCCTCAAAAAGCCTTAGCATCAACATTTGTGTTGCACTTTTCTCATTATTTTCTCTTCTAGAGACTGCACTCTGGAATAAATTGAAACACAAGGTCTGACTGTACTAATTCCTCTGCCTTGGAACACTGAACTGGGAGTTGCAATTATTATGCAAGTAAGCACCAACACAAAATACTTTTATACAATTAAGATGCATGTAAGGAGATGTCACAAAGGTCAATATTGCTATGCTTTGTATTTTAAGTCAGGAAAGGTTTTGAGCAAACGAATGTTGTAGCATTCAATTGACTTGAATTTTGATAAATTAAGGGTTGATATCAATCTTGGCATTGCAAAACATGGCCCAAGGTTTGTGACCCAAAGTCCACCTGTGGACAGCAGTACTTGGAGACCCTGACTTGGCTGCACTGGCAAAGTAATTGTTGAATTCTGAGAAAGGACGCAAGCTAAAACCTTGCAAGGTAATAGAAGCAGAAATCACAGATAGAAATGTAATTGTTGAAATAGTACAAGGTAATGTCTCAGAAAAGACAAATACAGACAAGGAAAGGTATAAAACCCTTAAAAAAAAACCCAAAAGGGTGCAACTTCACAAGATGAAAAGTAAGCCTGTGTCAAGGAACAAGGGAGGTCTATACACCCCTACATGATCGACAGCTGCTGGCTCAACAGAGACTTATCAGGTATCTGTCTGTGTCAAAGATGATCAGCAAACTATTGGTTAGCCTAATAGAGTATTTTTTCTAGGTACCTATTCCACATACTAGTGAACATAGATATATTGTACTTTCAAACTGCTTGTAAAGTCTCTGCACACTGCCAGAGAACCCTGCTGGGACATTTATGACATGAAAACAAGCAGTTACATAAGTAGCGTCTCCCATAAACCCGTCAAAACTCAACAGCTTAAGCTAGTTTCTGTTAGGGAATTCATTCAAAAGAAGAACTAATCATTAACCTTGGAGAACAGGAAGCAAAGGAGAATAAAGGATGAACAAAAGCATTGCTATTGTTTGTCTCAAAAGCTAATAAAGAGATTTAGATTCAGTACTGCCCAGTGCGGAAAGCCTTTATCTTCACTTCAATACAGAGTGAATAGCAAACAACTAACTGACAGAGTTTATTTCCTACCATACCACAGGTACATCTTAAAATACAACAGTCAGATTAAAGGCAAGTAGTTTCTGTATTTGTCACAGGCAAGACTCCTGGCCACTCTTATAGCAGCTCAGGACATAAATAGCAAGGCTGAATTTAACCCTCTTAAATTAACACAGAACAGTATCTTTGAGTCTAAGGCATGATCTAAAAGCTTTGTTCTCTACCTCTTCTCTGCCAGCAAGCTGTCAAAATGGTGAATTACCTGTTCCTGTTGTTGACCAATAATCTGAACGAAGACCTGCTGCACAGAAAGAGAGTTGTGTGAGTGTACTCTTGCCCAAAATCCAGAATTCAGGGTTTAATTCAATCACACTTCTTTAATCAAAATACTAAACACACAGGGCAAAACAGCTATCTCAACAAGGGAGGCTGCCCAAGCCCCCTTCCTTTCTGCAAATTCTGCAAGCAGCTTTGGAGGTATCATGTCCTCAATCATCTTAATGCCTGGGGAAAGAAGAACCTGAATGTCAATTAAGCAGTCAAATTTAATTGAAGGACTGAAACAGAGACACCCAGGAAGTCATTTCCCTACCCGTGGCCACAATCTTTTTCAGCTTTCAGTTGCCAAACTTGTTGAATGAAGTTTGTTTTGTCTTTCGTTCATAGACCTGAAAATCATACAACATTTTGTAGCTAATTACATTGAACAGATACTTGAATCCTACATTACTAAATTCTTCCCCAGACAGGAATGGCACAGGAGTTGTTTAATGATTGGGTAGCTTTATAATCCATTTCTTAATCTTTAATAAAGGAGTGACAAGAACCTCATTTTTAATGGAGGGTCTAAAGTTTGATCTGTGTAGAAACCTTAGCCCCTCACCTTTTGACACTTCTAAAAATCACAGATTAACGCAAATCTGAGCTAGGTAGCAAGGTGTCAGGCTTAGCTCCTGAATTTGAACATAAACACTCCAAGTAAAGGAAATTTTGCAGTTAGAGTTCACAGGGATACTTTCTACCTTGATTTGACATCAAAACTGGTTTTGATTTTCCTTTCCCCTGCCATAATAATTTTAGTATTAGAAGCTAATAGGAGCTAATAAGAAACTGGATAATGATTTTGCTTTACTTATAGAGTTTTTTACTCCAAGATAAAAAAATTGGCTTAACGAAGTGTTTCTTCAAGGATGTGGGTATGTGCTAATACTAACCACTTAGTACAATGGAGTCCATGTCGACTGCAAGACCCTGAAGACTTCCCACTGAGGTCCGGTTAATGACACTTGTGTGAATGGAATCCTTTAAAATGGCAGCCACACAATCCTCACACAGCACTTGGCCTTTCGCCTGTGGTACCACAAATACGATCCAGAAATGAATAAGGAGGCCTCCCTTGTTGTTGTTACTGAAACAAAAAGGTCCTACAGTTTACCATCATGTTGAAAGTTTTCTGAAGACTAGACTCTCAACACAAGCTTCTGAAGTACAAATTGAGAAGAGTATGGCTCACTTCCATCTTGCCTTGTTGCTTTGACATACTGAATGTATGTTCTCTCCTAAAAAAAAAATTAAAAAGAAAAAAAGCCCAAAATGCCAAAAAGCACTCCTCACGCTTAATTGGGGATCTTAACTAGGCTGGCTTCCTGAGAGCTCCTGACTTTTGAGACCAGTGGTAATCATCATATCTACTTGAATCAGAGCTAGATTATCTCCTAAAGATCATTGAATTGGAATAGCTAATCCTCTAGCATTAATTGCACACATAATACCAGAGTAAATGTATTTTATTGCAGTACAGGGATTTTCCCCCTCTTCTGTCGATAGGAAAAGGTTTTATACCAATAACACTACTTATAAAATACATGCAACTTGGTCAATAATACAGAGTTGTGCTCTAACAGCATGTTTAAGTGGTTAAACTTCTGTGTGAGCTATCAGCCAAAACATCACCAAACCTCTTTAGGGACACTATTTCTGTTTACTTAAGTTATACTCCTGGCAGACAGGAACTGCTTATAAGAATTTTGTTTGCGCTTACTTTTGTGAAATGAATTGGTACAGGTTATAAATGTATTTTGCTATTGGGACAAGTGCACAGCAAAGAGATTAAATCATAACCACAGACAACCGGTTTCTCTTGTGGACTCATTACATTAGATACTACGCAGCAGAAATACAATTACATTAATCACGGTTTTACCTGACTTCTGAAACTGTGGACTGCTTATAAAATTTGGAGAAAGAGGAGGTTGTGTAGACCAAGTTCATCTGAAAGAGAAAGTATTAAGCCAATGAAGAATTAGCATTTCAGAAAATCAGCTATACCTAGAGATGTTATATGCCTAGGCTTTCCCAGGAAGATCCTCTTTTCCACCAAGGATATACATTCTGCACACATCTCCAGACATACAGCAGTGAAGCCAGGCAGAGCAGCAGACATGAACAGACCAGCTCTGCAATGCTCCCATGACAACTCCAATATTCCCAGGAAGCATCAAATCTTCTGCCCACGGCCAGCTGACGTGTACAGCAATGCTTTTTCCCAATAAATGAGTTTTGAAAAGAGTGCACATTCTTTGCCCAGCAAATCCCAAACACAGAGGGCTTCCCTATCCTGAGGCTGAAACTTAGGACTAATCTTTAGGAAATAAGCACATACTCATAACATTTTGTGTGTTGGTAGCAAGGTGTGGTTAACAGCACGTGAGAGCATTTTCCACAGAAGGGGCCTCTGGAGAGGTTGTAGCCCAACCCCTCTGCTCAAAGCAGAATCAGCCACACCACATGGCTCAGGGCCACTTCCAGTTGAATGGAAGTCTCCATTCTCCAAGAATGGAGACTCCACAACCTCTCTGCACAACCTGTTCCAGTGTTCAATCACCTTCACAGTTTAACTTTTTTTTTCTAGTATTTATGTGGAATTTTCTTGCATTTCAATTCAGTTTGTGTCTATTTTCTTCACTAAGGGCTTAGTATTAACATATTTCCTTCCAATACATACTGTAATATATGTGGAGATGGAAAAAACTCTGCTCATTTCACACTGTGAGACTGTCTTTGGGAAAAGCAAGCTCTCAATTCCAACAGTTTTTTGTATGTGTGTGATGATACCAGTGTGACAATAACCTTCATTCCTCTTGTTCAAAGAGGCACATTTCTAAAGCCACAAGGGGGCATGTACCTCAAGCTGTTCAGACTTCATCCTGCTGTTTAATGGTTAAAATTAATATCCAAGGGACTGTAACATGGATTATTTTGAAGCAAAGGCTGTAAATATTACATTAATATTAGTCCCTAACTTATAGTGTTTGACACAGGAAGTTTGAACAATTATTTTTAGGGCCTAAATAAAATGGACAGAGCTCAATCTTTCTCCAGATTAGACTACAAGGGATTTTATATGTTACTGCTTCTACTGAAGGGGAAAGGAGCCTATCTTGGGAGGTTCTTCCACTACCATGTTAGGGGTCTCTGGGCCAGGAGCTATGAACAAAAGGGTTTCAAAGACAAAAAACACAAACAAACAAAAAAACAAATCCCCCACATCCTTACTAGCAATTTTAGTCAAGCCATGTCACCAACAAATGCAGTTTCAGCCATGTAAAATCGGTTGGTGAGTTCAGACAGTTTACATACAGAAAAATAATTTCCAAGTTAGGTTTAAGTAGGAGGTGGTGACACTGGCAGTTCACACTTGCTGTCTATCACCTCTCTCCACTGTGTGTGACAAGAGCAGGATGCTGTGGGACAAGAGCAATACACGGGACTCACAGCAGGCTAGAGCTGCTCCATGGAGAGTGGGGAAAAGACACTTCTTGCGCCCGTTGCCTGTTACCCCTGCCTGAAAGCTTTTCAATCATTAAGGTGCAGGACTAGGAAAGCTAGACTATCTGCTTTCAAGTATTGTGATCCAGCTTTTAGAAGGGGGGAAAAAGGTAGAGCTGGAAAACAGGGACATAAGTTCATATCATAAAAGGAAAAAAACCTTAGCAATTACTCAAAAATCCCTTGGTTCTATCTGACAACTGTTTGTTCATTTGTTTAGCAATTTTCTTACTATCACTTGAATCCTTATGTGGACAGCACTGCATTTTCTGGCATTAAGGTCTTTTTACTCCCCGCACCAAATGTCTTTAACATCAAATCCACTCTTAAGTAAGATTCCCACACCTCTCTTCCCACTTTAGAGCAGCCTTAACTGCCTACAACAGAGCACTATTTCTGCTTTGACTGATGCAAGGTGTTTGGGATGAATAACGGTCTTTAGAATACCTGGCATCAGAAGGAAATGTAAATGTAAGTGTGCTTGAGAGCTCTAAGGTAATTACAGATGCTCTAAGGCAGAAGACTGGCAGCAGACATCAATTTAAATGGAAAAGACTTCATTGGTGTAATGTCACAAAAGTGGCAATTAAGTTTTGCAGGGCTTGTGTAGAGTTCTATTCATAGACTGGTTTGTGGAGGGAAATAGGTAAAATTTAAATGTAAAAGAATGTAAAATGGCAATGCAAAGTCAAACAGGCCTTTTCAAAACTCAATTTGTGATTAACAAGCTAAAGCACTCAGTTCCTGCCTCAGTTCCAGATAGCCACCCTTTGTACACAGCCTTCCAGGGGCAGGAGGCAGCAGAACACCACAGCAGACCCAATAGCACCTGAAAGCTGCACCTCTTGTTCACAGCTCTGATCTTTTTGCTTAGCCAAGCAGCCCACTCCTCTTACCACGTGCTGCACATTCTGTGCCACAGAGAGGAATTCTTTCGACTCCTTCTGCCTATATTCTGGGAGAAACTCTATGTTGGCAACACGAAACAGTCCAACAAAATACAATGCATCTTTGTTTTCTGCCTGAACTGCAAGAAACAAAGACGACAGTTAGACTCCAACTTTTTTATATTTAATAACAATGAGATTTTTTTTCTGATTAAATTCTAAACCAAATCAATCTATTCAGCCTTACAGTGGAAAGAACTACCAAACGAACGCTACATTTTCACAGCCAAACTGTTCTAGATGAGTACCACGGTATGAAGGTTAATTGAGCACCAGTTCCACACACATAAGATAAGATGCCACCGTATAAATGAACCAGCATAACAAAGGAAATATCAGCATCCCGTTTCTGGAGCACCCCTAAGGAATCTTAGGCAATACTAACTATGGGGGTTTAAACAGGAGAATGTAGCTTTTACTGCCTACTTAGACACATCAAGAAAGAAGAAAACAATCCACAGAAGTGATAATTTCCTGATCTGTCCAGTGTTTTTACAGGTCTTAAAATAAATATTTGTCTTCTATATTTTATTACCCTTGAATTTACAAAGATGCCCAAAAGTCTTTCAGGCCCTGTTTAATTAAGTTTCTTGTTTATTTTAAGAACAGCCTTCATAAGTGAGACCCTAAACCCAACTGAAAGTGGTATTGGGGATAGCGATGTATGAAAATATCATGAGCTTTCAGCAACTCACCAATGAAGAGCCACAGTAATGTCCAGGTTACAACTCCTAAAATGAATAGAATGAGGGTAAAGAGAATTATTTTGTTTTGAAAATTCCACAGCAACTTATCCTTTTTCTTCAATTTGTCATGTTTTTTCCTTGCCAGAATCCTCTTTGCCAACTTATCTTCTGCAGTTACCATTTGGACTGAGATGTTGGCTACCTAAAACAAGGTGAAAAACAACAAAAAATGAGGAATATTTCTAACAGCAATTGACTGATCAACGACTAGAACAGATTCCCACACACATTTATCTGTTACTGCATATACACAACTATAATTAACTTAGTAGTTTAAAACTCCAGGCAGAAAGTCCAGACACTTGCTGATATAACACAAAGTCAGTCTCTGTTTCATAAGGGTGTAAAACCACAATGTATCCTAGGATAAGAGTTCACCATGCAACAGCTACCCAGCAACAACCATCTGAATCAATGCTAATATCCTTGTGCATCCCTCATTAGTGGAAATTAGCCCTTTAGTCCAAAGGGTAGATAATGCTGAATTACCTTGCACTATCTGCAGCTGAGATGCACTACCAGCAGCTTTTCACCAGCGGCTTGGTAACATAGCCGAGCAAGGTGTCTCATGACCCTAGTAGTTGTTATGTTTATGCATGTTTGATGAAGAAGCAGACACATTCAGTCATTCGTTCCCTGTGCATGAACTAGGAGGGAGGTGTTAGCATGATTTTCAAATACTATAGCTTGCCCTTTCCCTGCTAAAAAACCAAGAGACAGGCATATGCACGCTACCATTGCTTCCTCCCAGGCCATTGTCAAAATGTCACTGCTGTTCAAAAAAAAAAAGCCATTTTCCTCTCAGACCAGAACTATGCCAATACAAGTGAGCTCAACCCCTTCATTTTTCAGAAGAAAGTCTCCACTGTCTTTCAGGAGGAGGAGCAGTGGGTACAGAGATCCTCCTCCTGCATGTCCAGCTCCCTTTGAGAAGTTTCCTCCAGTAGATAGGAGGACATAGACAGGTCTTGTTGGGACGGGACCTGGACACCAAGCCCTTTGATGGTTTATTTTGAACTACAGTCCCAGATTTTCTAAAGCTAGATTCAAAATACCTCCTGACCATCTTATCTAGGTACACTTTACAATTTCCTTAAGCAAAATGTGGAAGAACTGAACTGGAAGACTTCAGACTTGAATCTTTCAACTACATAATTAACTGCATTTGTTTTGCATGTTCTCAAGAAAAACACAATTTGCCCATCTTCTGAATTTTTTAAAAAACTTTTTGAGAATAAATCTGTTTGTTTAAAGCTCTCCTCTGTCGTACAAAGTTCCCTTATACACTCAGGTATTCAATAGGACAGCTTGAGACATCTGAATGAATGCTCAGTTCTGACATCCAAAATTTGGGGCACTTACATCAAAGTTCCCCCAAGAATATTTTCTATTTAAGTTTTCAAATATCATTTATTTTTGTAACTGTAGACCTGTTCTACAGGTCTGTAGGGAGATTCATTCTTAAAAACTGGATACAAATTCCTGTCAAGGATTGTTAAAAGCTGCTCAAGATTGACATCACTGGACTGTAAGTGTGCTCTTGAAACAGCTAATGCCTTCTTTGCATCTACTACAATTCTAACGTTATTTTTAAAAATGCACTTCATGTATCAAGGCTTGCATGGCAAAGTTCTCTATTACACAGGATTTATAAGAATACAGAATGTGATGTTCTACATTTTAAATATTTCCCTAGGTTATAGTAGCTTATATAAATACTTTATAGTAAGAAAAAAAAAAAAAAAAAGGCAAAGTTAGGCTGTTCCCTTCTCTTGATAGGGCTCAAAATTCTTAATTCAGCTTTCCTCTCTACTGCAATGTAATTCTTACGCTCTAGAATTGGTTTCCAGCTAAAACTGCAATTTGACTATCACCACACACTGAATTATTTAATTGCTACTTTGTCATGAATTAATGCTTGTGCAATAGTCCCCTTCTGTATGTTCTTAGGGAAAAGCAAAACACTTTACCTACTTTAATGTTGCCGTTCTTGCCTAGAAATTGGTTTCTTTTTGTAAAAACATGCTGCCATGATACCAACATCAGCTTTTCCTATTGTCACACCGACATTCTCATTATTTCACTTGTCTGAAAATACATGTTACAAGCAATCTGAAGATACACAAACGTATGTTGGCATTTTCAGGTAGAGTTATAAAACAGAAAGTTATAAAAAATCTAACTAACTGGGATGTTAGGTTTAATATTTGAGAATTAGATCATAAGAGATCTAATAGTGTGAAGAAGGGTATAAAATCAAGAATGCTTAAGTCACCTACTTACACTTAGTTCTTCTTCAGGTTTAGCTGCTGGGGGATCATTTTTTTCATCCATTCCAGCAAAATTAATTTTATTGCTTGTCCCAGCTGAAAAAGAACCTTGCACCTTTTCTCAGGCACCACTTCTACTTCTGCAGCTGAAGACAGCTAACAGCAATGTCCAGGACCAGGAGAGGCATCAATTTACTTTGATGAGTTTCCAATTGTAATCTCATCTGCCCTGTTGCTCTTTTGTGAACATTAGAAGGATACTATCAAGTAACTTTAGGCATGAAAGTTGGACTCAATAAATGGACTTTTGATTGTATTTTTAAGCTCAAATAGACTCTAACTTGTTAAAAAAAATCACAGTGCTAAAATCTAAACATCATTAAAACTTCACAAAATTAGTTGCCATAAAGAACAAAAGTAGCAAGTAAAATCTAAACATGAAAGCAAGACCACGCAACTAAAAGAAAGAAAATTACTGTAAGCAGCTTGAGTCAGAGTGTTGCAAATAGCAGATAACCAGTGCAAAACAAGAAGAGCATTTTTACTCTTTTCTAGAATGTTGTAACATGGCTTTTGAACACTCAAATTTAGTTATTTTATTGTAACTAAGAAATGAACTGTTCTAGGCAAGACATTTTGATTGTTAAAATAGCTCAGGCTACATACTGAGAATCCTCTTTGTAATCAGATGCAGGAAGTCACTTGTACCATAACAGTTCCATCCTATTTTCTTTGATAATTAAATATTTATAGAGGATGTAAGCCAGTACTTTCCTCAATGGATACTACCTATAGAGCTGTCTTTACTTTTAAGTGATTAACAATCTCAATACCTTCCTTGGGTCAACTTCAGAAATGGAACTGAAATTCAGAACTGGAGAAATGCCAACTTCTTATTATAAAAAAAATTACACGTTTAAAAATAATTTTTAATTTATCTTTGAAGATATAAAACATTGACTAACAATCATAAAAAGTTTAACAACGCAGTAGTGGAGAGGCATAGAATAGAAAAGATGTAGCCAGACCTCATAACAGGCGAGCTCCAGGTGTGATCTACGTTCCATTAGTGTAACCAACAATAGATGACTCCAACTACAAGGCAAAAAATCCTACAGTTAGATAATATACTTGTAAACTAAGATATTTCATGCCTGTGTGCTAGTCTTTGGCTTCTGCCCTGAAGCACAAAATTTATGTCCTCAGTCATTAGTATTCATGCTAGAACTGCAATATATTTTATATAGAGAGATACTTTAAGGTTTGGGCCTTGTTAACGTTTTAGTAGCATAGGAAAATCTATTCATTTAATCCATAGTACCATATATAATTGCTTCCAACTTCTACTTTTTTTTTTTTTTTTAATAATTACACTTAATTTTTGGAGGACTGCTGTGGCCTCTTAAAGTGTCCATGTAACCCCCAAAAGCCTTCTACTGTGCACAGGGAGTTACTGCGATACAAATGTGATCTCAGAAGCTGGTCCAGAGGTTAAAAGAGTATTGTACGTAAAAATACTTTCCCTCTGTCAGTATCAGTCTTTTGCATGTTTATTCAGTACGTCCTTTATGCTCTGAGAAAGCACAGTTAACCTCTACAGATTTCACTTTTCTTCAGCTATTTAACTTCACATATTTTTCTCCTGAGGTGACAAAGATAACTATAGTGTTTGTTATTGAAGTAACAAAAAGAGTCAATCAAAAGTTATAGTACTAAATGTGTGCTTTAAAACGGGTAAGAAAATTATGTGCCATTTTCTCTGGATTACATAGAAAGGCTGAAGTGGAAGTTATTTCCATCCCTTCAATGAAATAAATGACGTTATTATGCACCTTACACTTATCTAAGGTGTATATGGGCCACTTGTATGAAATAAATAAATGAAGCAAAAAGTAAAATGATGGAGAAGGATGAGGTCCTCCAGGTTCCAGACTAGACATCCATGCTGCAGGCCATTGAGGAGACCATGCTGGAGCAGATGGATATTCCTGAAGGACTGTGGCCCTTGGAAAGCTCAGGCTGGAGCAGAGGAAGAGAGTGAGAAAGAAGGAGCAGCAGAGAGAAACCATTGTATGCTGACCATAACACCCCATCCCCACTCTGCAACTCAGGGTTTGAGGAGTGGAGGCGGACGGGCAAGTAGAGGAGTCGCGAGTGCAGAAATGAAGTTGACCCTGGGAAAGAGGGGAGGAACAGTGTTGTTTCAATGTTTGCCTTTTTGTTTCCCACTACCCAAGTTAGCAGTTACATTTTTATTTTAATTGTCCATAAATTAAGTCAATTTTCCCAAGTTGAGTTTGTTATGCCTGTGACAGTAATAGGCAAGTAACCTCTCTGTCTTTATCCCAACCCATTATTTTTTTGTCCTTCTTGTTCTTCCTTTTTTCTCCCACCATCCTGCAGAGGCTGTGTGGGATCTTGGCTGATAGCCACAGCTAACCCACAGCAACATTACAGTTCCTGGTTTTTATTTCCCCCTCTCCTCCTTTTAAAATGCAAAATTAAGGTTTGAGGTTTTTTTTCAAAATAAGTGCATTCTGTTTCCAAGTAAAGTTAAGAATAAAGAGGTTGGCAAACTGAAATAAGACATGAAACACATGAGAAATGAAATAATCTTATGAAATTGAGCACTGCTGTTTCCTTCTGGTTTATTAATCGCATGTTCCCTACATAAAAAAAAAAAAAAGGTCTCAAGATTAAAAAAAATCCAAAGCCAATGCAAACCGGAGGCTTACTCTCCAGTTGTCCTGATGGACACCAGTGATTCCAGGTCAGCTTGAAAAGTTCATATGAGCCAATTATTCAGTTTCTGAGCTCTGTGAAAAAAACATACTTTCACATAGGCCCATCTGAAATGGCTTTGAGCCTCTACTTGGGGTGCATGAACATTAACATTAAGCAGCTTGATTTTACCTCCTGCAAGTACTGTATATCAAAATGTGCCTATTATCTCTTTCTGACCCAGATCAGCATAACACCTACAGTCCCACCTCCTTATGCTTTTTTTACTATGACAAAACCCACTGTCACAAATCACAGACTTCTCAGTTTATTCACACAATGATGGTCACGCTTGGGTTTACTTGCATCATTCTCTCGTAGGGCTGCGGTTTCCTCATGCATATAGGTTTGGCAGCCTGATTTTCTGTTCCTTCTCTCTCCAAGACCCCCACACAACCAAGGGCAGCCTGTTAGTCTAATCTAATCTCAGTGCTAACCCACTGAGTCCCTGATTACGGGAAAGGCTGCAGCAGATCTATGCAACAGCCTCAAGTCACAGCTAGGATGTCTGCCGATGGACAAGATGGGGGAAGCCAGGATACCAATGATCCAGTTCTCTGAGAGAAAAAGCTTGTCTTGCACTGCACAAACCTTGTGCTAAGGTAGCAGAGAGTCAGTGTTCATCTCACCTGTCTCAGACTGTCTAGAAGTTAGGCATATAAATCCATGTTTGTTTTCTAGGCTCAGTCTATACTCCATGGTGGCAGAAAAGCATTCAAGACAGAGAACACATTTTCACCACTGAGTACAGATAGAAAAAAAAGGCAATAACCTTAGATTTGAATCAACCTATCATCTACAAAACCCCCTCTGTATAATAGAAGTCTTTCTCTTCTGAGCAAAGCTGCCTTCATGTCAGTTCAGATGCAGATTTTCTTGCTCCTTTAACTGATAGGAGCCTGAAACCAGCTTCCCACCATCAGCCCACTAACATATCAGGGCAGTCTAGAGAACTACTAACCTCAGCATGTCCTTTTTTCCTAAACTGCACATCAAAAGTGGCAGTTTGCTTGTATTTCAGGATTTCCCTTTACCAAGCAACAATGTCTAACAAGCTGCACAAAAATGTGGGAGGAAGAAGAGTCTATACACAATGGATTCAATTAATTCTACTGAAACCTGGGTTTGGTACCTGTAAGAATTCTCTTGCATGTTGTTCACATCTGTTTTTCTTCAATCAAAACTCAGGCAAAGTACAGACCTGTGAAAGCTAAACAAGAGTTTAAACTATGACTTCTGATAATATTTGTCAATCAAATTTCATCAGAACTGACACTAACATTGTACAATTGCACATCTTGTCCCTTGAATAATTTCTGCAAATTACAGCCAAGATTACTTCCAAAAGAAGAAAAGGTTTTGGCTGTCCTTCCTAATAACATAGTAGAATTTGAAATTCAGCTTCAGTTTGAACCTGGAGAAGGTCAAATACCTATACCTTCCATAAGCATGTGCTAATAATAACTGATACAGTACTAATAATCTGCAGAGGTCTGCATACACACAGGCAAGTCATTAACATTGTGGATATATCTCTTCCATCACAGGAGACAGAACCAGCACAGAATAGCTGTTTCTTTACATTTTTTTGAAGTTGAAATTGCGAGCAAGTTGAAATGAGGCTTTTACAAAAGCATGGAAGTAGGTGGCAATTGATTACTAAATCCTAAATTACTAATAATGGACTACTAACTTATGTTTTAGTATCAACTTTGAACCTCCTTCTCCTCCCCCATTGAATGAATATCATGCTGCTTGCCTTCGAGATCTTTGTCATCTACAGATGCAGCTTCATATCACAGGACTCACGTATTTTTTTTCTTCTCCTTGAGCTCTTAATTTCTGATTCCTGACAATGCTTGATTATGCACTAGGGGCCTCCGATGTAACAAAATAGTTTCCAACAGACAAAATCATCTTGGAAATTGCAGGCAATTGACCTGTCTTCAAAGATCCAGACAAGACACATAACTGCCACTGACAGAGCGTGTCATCTGAAATTAAGCAGCTGACCACCTTGCAAAGCAGCCTCCCTGAGCACTAATAGAGCTATTTTGCCTCGCCTACGTGGACTGAGAACAGCTCAGTTATTTGTATCCCCATCAATTTAAATTGAAACAAAAAGGCTAAGCGAGCACATCTTTTGGGCACAGCATCCATTTATCAGTCTGTGGCATTTTAAGGACAGACAAGCCCTGCCATTCCATGAGTTAATGGTCTTGCACCACTCGCCTCTTATTGGGGCCACTAGCTAATTTTGCTCTTAATTTCTTTCTTGCTTATATGAAACTAGACAGCTATGTATGGCAGGCAGCAAGTAATACTGATACTGAGTACACGAATCGTACTACTAGACTGAATATAACTTGTTAGGAGAATCACAGTGCTAGGGAAACTGCTGCATTTCAAATAAAATAAATAATATATTAAAAAGGTAGAGTTCCCACAATAACGAGGTTGGCCCAGTTGAGCTAGCGCTGAAGTCAACGGTAACACCCCCTACAGAAGTCAGGTCATGGCAGCTTGTCAGCCAAGCAAAAGCAACGTTTGTGGCGTTCCAGGTGACGAGATGTGCTGATGTGCAAACTCCCATCTATCAGAGTGCTCGGTCACCTGTGCTTGGGTAGGTCAAGCCCGAGCAGAGTTTGGCAAGCCAAGTCAAAGCACTTACTCTTACTGGTGAATGTGTCTGTGCTCTTCCCAGCAAATCACACTTCAGTTGATGATCTGATCCTGTTGAATGTGAATAAAGATGAAATTTGTAAGTTCCTGCTTCAGCTTATAAGCAGTGCTGTCCAAAAGCATTGGTCCATGAGGCTAAGGCACCCAGAAGCTGTTAAAATTAACAGTACCCCATTCTTTATCATCAAATCCGATGGGCCACATTGAAGGCAAAGAGGAAAACATCTCCCTTCCCACACTTTCATAGCAGTCAGTTGCCATAACGGATGCCCAGCTGAAACAAGACTACTGTTTAGTGCAAGCGAACCAAAGATCTCTCACTCACGTACACAGAACTGCAGTGTCTCCCCCAGGAAACACTGTGACCAAGGCCTTCACAAGCCTCATGCCCGTCTAGCACCAGTGTTTGCCACAAATAAGCTTCCCTATCAAATGCTAAGTCTATCAAATGCTAAGTCTTGCCTTTCCACAGTCGCATTTGCCGTGCAATTAAGCACAAAATATCTTTGATATCCTGGAAGAAAACCAGCACTGGAAGTTTAACTCCTTGTCTTCCCTCCTCAGTCTTTCAAAAACCTACCCAGGCCCCTTCCTTTCAGTCTTGGCTTTTCATCTCATTTCTATTTCTCTGACCATCTTCTAAATAGGAAGACAAACTTCTAAATAGGAAGATAGAACCAAAAAGCCTGGGAAGAAAAAAAAAAAAACCAACAAACCTGGAGGTTTTTCTGGCTTCATTACTTCCACCTGAAAGATTTCAGCAGGGCATTCAGGGCACCTGTGCTTGTTTTATCTCCACTCCATCAGGTCTGAGTCCTGTGGTGTTATTATCCAGACAGTGACAGACTACAGCAAGCACATACAACTTTAAACTGTTAAGGAGCAGAAGAGATTTTTAAATTTTTTTTTAAAGTAACTTGAATTAACCTACCATCAGTTAGATTATATGGACTTCCAAGCGTTAAACAAGCTCAGTCTGATGAATTTGGGATTTCAGTTTATTTGTTCAGGGGTTATGGAGCAGGTGAGCATTCCACCCCTAGAAGTGACTGTCATCCCTTGGCCATCAAAAGTTTTGATAAATAGAGTACCTAGAAGACCTGTAGAGGTTAATTCAAGGACTGAAAAAACATACTTGACAAGGAGGGACACCAGGAAGTTGGTCCAGTTAATTCAACAAGGAAAAGTTTAAACAAAAGTGGTTTTAGTGTTTGAATTGCATGGCTCTGTTCTTGACAGGCTCCTCATTGAGACAAAGAAAATTTTAAGAGCCACCAGATGCAGGGCACAACCATTAGCTAACTTGCAAACAAAATCGGGTGTTCAAACTAAAAACCACATACAAGCACAGAAATGCTAGTTGAGATGAATCACTAGTGAAGGCTGTTAACCATGAATACAACTGACCAAGAATTGCACTGAATCCTGTTCACCAAATTGCACGGTCCCCTGTTCAAACATCACTTCAGAGATGCTCCTGAGGTTCTAGCTAGGTCCTCACAGTCCCCTCTGACCTTGACATCTTTAAGTACTTTGCAGGCAACTGCTCTCTCTCAGCTGCAGGGACACTAATCTTCATTAGGTGCTGATCATCAGCTTGAATATCTGCTCATGCCCTTGGGCTGTGTGCAGTGAAATATCAGTCAGAAGTTAAGAGGATCCAGACTGATGGAAGCAAAAATGAAAGTCTAAATACAAAACTTGTTACTGTGATCCACATCAGCTGCATTAGTTTCTCCCACCTACTTCTAGGTTCTGCATTATAGCCATTGCTGTTTGCATGTTGGTTAGAGCAGCAGGACTTCAAAGGGCTGGATGAGGTCATGATCTGCATATGGCAGTGTCCTTATGCGTTCACTGACACATAATGAAATTGCAAGAACTAAAGAGCTATTAACAAGAAGGAGCTACAGCTCTGTCTACTCCATTTGCAATGTCACCAAGGGGGCCTGACCAAAAAAAACATTACCATGGTTTGACCTAAAGCAGAGGGGCTTCTGTTTTGTTTTTATCTTTTGTGTTTGCCGTGTAGAAGTTCAGCAGAGAGAAGCACCCTTTCCAGCCCTTGGGTCTCCATACAGATTCAACTCAAAGAGCTTGTCAGCCTACCTCCAGCACTATCACATTAGCCAGCTCCATCACTCAACAGCAACAGCTCTTGAACAAGCTCTGGGGACAAAAGCTTTGTCTGGGATTTAAATACTGTATTTTTCCACAAGCAGGCCCTACTCCACATTCGTTCAAATAAATAGTTCTATGTCAGCAGATTCAACCCTCTCACTGTTGGAGCCAATCACCTCATGAACGATAAAATGAAGCCAACCAAGATCATTGGGGAAATCAGTCTGATCATCAGTTTACCAAATCAGGGAAGCCACCTGAGGTTTAAGGATAAGACATGATGCACAGGGTAAGACCCTCACACTAAATCCTTTGTGTGCAGTAACGTCAGAATGTTCCAAGACTCTGTGCTTCCTCCATGCAACAGAGCAGAGCTGAACACTGAGTGCCACGACCTTCAGTCACAGGGAGCTCCCTACATCCACTTCCATGTTGGCCGGTCATCTTCCGACCTTTTGTCTGCCCAGACTTGTAGTGGATTTATTTTAACAGGTGAGATGGACTCTCATGGTGTTTTGCTAAGTCAAAAGGAGGCAAGAGCTAATTTAGGGTGATCCGAGATGCTGGCAGAGATACCTTCCTAAGAGCTTTTACTGCCTTGGCCACATAGCAGTACAAACAGGACAAAAAATGCCTACACTTTCACATGGACAGCCTGGACCCCTCCTCGCATAGTTTAGAATCTCATGCAGCCTCATGGTGTCTTGGCTCTCAATCCTGCGAGTGACATGCAAAGCTGTAAATATTTCTCCACCAGCAGCATTACCAGGGGGCAGCCATAACCGCAGTGTTGCCCTTACATGCTCATGCTGAGCCCATCACATTTTTGGGATCCTGTTCCAGAGACCAAATTTCTGAACTTGTCTTGGCCAGATCATTTCTCAAACTTTTCTCTAATAACATTTTTAAGAATAGAAGATTTAGACTCCGATTTCCCTTTATTTCAGGGGGAAGCAGGGAGGGGTAGGCAGGGAGATTCTGTATGTAGAACATGATACCTATTGTTTAAATTGGTTACAGAAATTCTATTTTTCAACCATGCTTCCTAATACATTGCATTTTCAGTGCAGCCCTCCTCATGAGGATTTTAAAGAACTCCCAGATACTGCTATAAGTCTCAGAAGGGTTTTGCATTTGTAATGAATCTCAAGGGAGGAAACATGATTCATCCTGTAAAACGCCAAGCAAATGGCAATAGCCACAGCCTTTATCTCAAAGTGTAGTTACAAATGCCCAGCTCATAAATAATGTTCCATAAAGAACTATTTTTGGAGTTAGTTTTCCTCACTCCAAGGAGCAAAATGGTTTTAAAAAAAAAATCCCTTTCTTTTGGAGGTCCCAGTTTCCTTTTGATGGTTACACACTCATCCGTCTCATAATACAAAGACTTCAGCAGGAACACTGTCTTTCGTTTCTTCAGATCAGGACATGGAAACAGCTTATCCCAGTGCAGCAGCTTTGCCTGTGCAGAGGTGAGGTTTTGGAAAGAACATGTGCGTTTTGCTGCGCATTCAGTCTTATTTTTAGACAGCCAAGTAAACAAGCAAATGCCAGTTCTCTTTAAGCAATGTACATTACCGGTCTCTGCTATGAACAACTTCCCGCTAATGGGAATAAAGATCCACCTTCCCTTGTTCCCAGCCAAGATGACAGAACTTTCACCTTCACTTGCTATATAGAGGTTTTAAATTAGAAACATTAACTGAGAATACACAAATGTTGACCAAAGGGACAGCTAAAATTTGAGACCCCTGGTGACCTGTGGTGACAGAAGGAGTGGTATTGATGACACTAAGTCTGACTGGGTTATGTTTCCATTTATAGTGGTCATTCATCTCTTTCTCCTCCCAAATGATGGGGATCTTCCTTTTTCTAATAGATCAGCTAGTCCTGCCCCTCCTAGGGATCTCTTCCATTCAAGTCTTTTTTTTTTTCCTGAAAACGCCTTTTATTCTGTCCATCTTGCCCTTTATTTCATAGGTTATTTCAAGCTGTTACTCTAACTATTCTTCTAATTCATTTACTTTCTAATTTGCCTTTTTTTCCTGAAGACCCACCACATGTATGGAACAAGCAGGTCAGTAGCAGGAAGATAAAGTTCGCTTTTAGTTTTTCTTCTCTATCAGACCGTATTTCCCCCCATCCCTCTTTTCAAATTTAAATAAGGAGTCCAGGAATCAAAAAAACTCCTTCGTTTTCTCTGTCCTTTATGGGGTGTTGCATGCATCATCCCCCACTTACGCCAGTCATGACCACTGAGGTTCAGTCCCGTGCAGACTCTGCTGTCGAGTGCGCTGTTTGGGGCTCACATCTCACCACCACGACACTGCAAGCGAAGAAAGAAATCCAGCTGTCCCATCCTCCATTTTCCGATTCCAGTGTTCTGAAAGTATCATTGCAAGGAAAGGTTTTGAAGTTTAAACCACTGTTCTCAGCTGGCCTTAATCACGCTTGTTATACCTACAGTACAGATTAATCTAACAATGTCATTTTAAGATCATCATCCTGAACACAAAGCTAAATCATCCCTTTCATTTAAAAATTATTTCAAATTTAACATTTTCTGAAATTCTTTGTCTTCAAAACTAAAGATTAATTCTAGATGAATGCTAAGGTTTATGATTCATCCCATTACAGATAATACACAGCCTCTTAAAGAAAACAGACAGTGTTCAGAACTGAAACCTCCTTCCTCCATAGCTCCTGCTTTTGAAGAAGACAGCGTTTATACTTAGTTGAAGGGCATGAGCATCATCGCTCCTTCAGTTAAGTGCTCCCTGGGCCCATTTATCTGCAGCTAATAATCCAATTTGCCTGGATGTACTTGACTCCAGTGGGAGTGCAATTCACAGAGCAACTGCAGAAGGTAGTTCTTAAGGGACTCATCACATTACACGGAGACAGACATTTTAAATACGGAACATATTCTGCCATAGCAAGGTTCACTCACGCAGCCTACTTCAGTGACATGACAGTACTACGGCTTGCTCTTATTTCACCACTCCCACTTAAAAAGCAAAGAGCACAAAAACTGTTTAATCATTCATGGATTCATTTTACAGAATACAGAGACTGTTGAATCTGGCTGTAAACAATAATTTTGCTTTTGATCCTCATCCTACACCGAGTATATAAAAAGAAAGAGAAGAAAACAGAGAAGCAATAGAAAAAAAGAAAAACAGCCGATGACTACAAATGGCTAGCTTTTTTTTTTATCTTACTTTGACTCAACTGGTTGCAGGCATTTCACATCCAGAAAACATAGAATCCCACCACAGCAGTCACCTTCACATAATCCTTCTCTTTTCTCTCTTGAAAGATTATGGCAATAGCTTGACTTACTAACACACACAAAAAAAGTCATCTCTGTTCCAGCCATTGTATTCTGCACCTCATAAAACAGCTTGGGTTTTGGTAATGCTTCTGGGGAAAGGATTCACATAATTAAACATTTCATATCAGGAAAAGAAAATAACTTCTGCTTTTAAGCAAGACCTCTAGGGCTAAGTAAATTTCTTACAAAACACACACTATGATTTCAGCAGGTGTCTTCGTGAGATCCCAGTAGAAACAGTTTGTAATTACACTAAGAAATCCTAAAGAGTAGATCGCCAATACAAATGGTAGAGAATGAAACTGAGTGCCCAGGAGCCTGAAAAATAATTCCCAGGACTTAGAACTGCAGGTCCATTCCTTAAAACTCACAACATTGACCTTCACAGTGTCTGTCAGTACATATTAGCTGCCAGCCTTTCCCAAGGGAGCAGCTGTCCCGTGCCCCCAGCAGCTCCTGCGAGCGCCACGTGTGCTCAGGAGTCAAATGCCTCCACACAGCCACACTCCCACACAGCTCACTTTCAGCTGTGGGCCACGCTGCCCCTGGTTAATAACGGCTCCATCAACATCCAGCAATAAAATGCACTTAACAACAAACAGCCAAGAAGGATTAATAGCTGCTTTGCTACAGTCCCAGCAGCTCCTGCCAGTGCTGAGCTGCTGCAGGGACACTGCCTCAGAGAGGAAGCTCCCACAAGAGGAAAGCAAAGTACACATCAGCTTATGAACACGAGTCTGACTCTTGTTTACCCCACCTTATCTTTCTTCAGGCAAGGCCTAAACCTCCCGCTGCAGTTCCTTAGTACAATCTAGCAACAAAATCGACCTGGCTACAGCTCCAGATCTTGCTCTACCGCAGCAAAACCTCTCCAGCTACTTGTTGTGTGTGGACCCAGCTGTAGCCCATCTTCCCAAATACCTTTCTAAGGTAGGGGGAATCCAAGAAATGCTGCTTTGATTTACCACCACCACCAGAACTGTGTCGCAGTGTTTGATTCTTCTGAACTTCTGATTCTTCTTCTGATTCTTCTGATGGTGGATCAGGGAAAATTTTCTCTCCAGAGGATGCCGGGAGATGATGATCACTCCTGGCACATGCACAGATTCCCTTGATATCCCACTTAGACTTTCCCAACTGCTACCTGATGTATTGATTTTTCCTCCTTACATCAAAAGCTTTTCTATTCACTTGGAAAATAAATGTTGCCATTCTATCCAAGCACTTTAAAGTCAGACCTGCACTTGTGTGACTGTTTTCCTGCAAGATGGGGAAGTGGTTTTTGTCCCGCCTTTTACCAAGGGCCAAATCCAGGCCCAGTGCTCAGCAGCTCTGTGGGCAATAAGGCACATCCATCAGGGGAGACACTCCAGCATCTTTAAGAACCTGGGGAAAACAACATCTCTTGGGTTGCGTGTTGGAAGGAGCTGGGAGCAGCAGAGCTACCCTCCCATCTACATTATGTGTGGGAGCTAATACAAAGAAACTTAGTATGAAATGTTGACTCATAACAACACTTATGCAAAACCTGCTCCTAAAAACAATCCCTGCTCATTTTTGTCCTTTTCTTTTTCTGTCCCTTAACAAGAAACGAAACAGAGCATTTAGCTGATTTTTTTTGTGCAAACGCAAAAGCTTTCATCCGCCTCACATCTTTATTGACATGATGACAACCCATATCCTTTCTTAAAATCCAGTTTGGAAATACGTGGCAGTCATCAGTGTGTCTCAGACACGCCGTGCTGCTTCCAGCCTCTGCAAGCCACGTGCCTGGGGGTGCCGCTGCCTCCCCCCTCGCCAGGCCAGCCTTGCCATGCAGATCCTCAGACCGGAGCCAGAGCCTGCTCCTCTGTTTCTGGACATGGTTTCTCCTCAACCTAGACATAAGTATTAATCCTGCCACGTGGTCTGCGGAGCACTGGATCACTAGAGCATAGGATTTATTCCCGCTCGATAGCAGAGTAACATTGCTACCAAAGTGAGCCACTTAACAGAAATTTCATTAGGGAGAAAGGTCGCCTCCCTAATTTCCTCTGTAAATCTAATAGGACTATAGACAAACCTATTTCTGCATCTGAGAAATGGCATTATAACTTTACTTGAATGTCACAGCATCGTGCACTGTGCTGTCACATGAACACTGAAAGATGAGAGCAGAGAAATTTCCTTCCATCCAAGGCTGTGATTTTCCCCCTATAATGATACTTATTTTATTTTTTTTTCATCCCCCTCCTCTCATCTTACCTCATGTTTTTGTATTACTTGAGCTTAGTCACAAAACTGTGATGTTTTTATTTTGGAAATTCAGGTGGGAAGAACAACCTCCACGAATTTTAAACAGGTAAATCTGTTTGTTAGAGAGGGGAGAGGTAGTCGCCTGCACATGTTTTCCTAGCAGTTGCTTGTGCTGTTTTTGTGCCCGTGTCACTTGCCTTTTCTGCAGGACAGCAAGAGCCCCACAGAGACACGTGTTTCCAGCCAAGAGCACACTGTGCGCAAAACACGTGCTGACAAAATGCCTGTTCCTCTCCCTGCCTCTTTGGGAATTGCCTTAAATTTAGGGTGTCTCAGATTTTTTGCCATAGTAGCTTATGTGCGCACTAAAAAAATCAGCTTTTATGTTTCTTTTTATGTTTACAGAAGACAAAAAGCCAGAGGGGGGATGTCTGTGAATACACACTCACCTGCCGCTTTCGCCTCCCTCCCTGGCTCAGGAACTACCATGGCAGTCACAGAAGGGGCTTGGAGTCAATGGCTGAATTTCTTTCACCTGAAGGTGTACGCTTCCCTTCTGAATGTCTTTAAAACTTATTTCTAGCTAGGAGACATCACCATACTACTGATCCCGTTAATGCCTGAGCTGTTCAAGCCATCACTGTCAACTGAGTGTTGGCCCTGCTCTCACAAAAGAGAAACAAATCCAGACAATGCAGCCAGAGCCAAACGCAATGGATTACGGACACAGAAATGAACCCCTGACATCCCCAGTCCTCACCTTTCCTTCCTGGGGCTCTGCTTTGGCCCAAGCAGTCAGTAAAAGAAGGCAGCTTGGTCTGAGTGTGCTGTGGCTGGAGTGCGACCAGCCCATGCGGACGGTGGGGAAGGGTCGGCCGATACCGGTTGCTGCAGCAGCACCTTCTCCTCGCTCCCCTGCGGAGCCCAGGGGATGCTGTCAGAAGAAGCTGCAAAGTGATGCTATGGCCAAACTTACTGATGAGCGAAGCCATTTCATGCCTTTCACCTTCATTTGCTTTTATATGAAACATGTCCTGTTATGTTAGCCTAATAGTCCTCAAGCTCCAGCTTAATTGAACTGGCTGAAGTTAATATTGACTTCCTGTTCAGTGTATTTTCTTTTTGCTCTCCTTATAAATGGGGATAAACTTGGATTTCACGCTCATGTATGTGGTTCTTCCTCACTCATACACCTATTAAGCATCCTTTCAGAAAGCCATTAAATGTCACCTTAATGTTAAAAAGTAATTACTAAGCAATTGTCCATAATGAGGTCACGGTCTCAAAACCTTCATGAAGGCAGATAAATGTCATTTACATTTCTACAAGTATGGCAAACACAAAGGCAGCAATGTTTAAGGTGTTCCTGGTCCAACCTGCTATGATGGGGCTTTCTCTGGTACAGCTGCTGAGGGAGAGGATATTTCAAGCACTTTCTCACAAAAATATTTTATTTTGATTTTAAGGTGGGATAGCTGGCCAAGTTACAGCCAGACTTCAACAAGGATTATAGGCAGCATGTGGCGGGGTCTTATCTTAGCTCATACTTGTGTTGAAGTGAGTCCACAGCCTTAAGTGAGCTGTTGATCATCACCCGCAGAGGGAACCAACCCTCTTCTAAGCATTAGAGAGCCCAAACCCCCTCCTCCCAAGCACACACTTAAACCATACCCTTCAGTATGTGTTCAAACCTCCCCTGTGTTTCTATTCTAATGTATATCAAGGCTTTTAGGAGTAGAAGGTTGTCATAGAAATTAATTAGGCTTCTGGGAGACCTGCGTAAGTGCTCTTGACAGTAGAAGCAAACTTACAATGGTTTATTGTTAATAAAAGTGATAATATTTCCTGTTAACTTGGTTACTAAACTAGCCTGGTACTATATTAATTTACTTCTTGGCTTAAGATGTTTGTAAACTTGGTAGTAAGGATGTTTCAATAGGATGACATTAGTAGGGCAGAGCGTGTTAATATTTAATTAATAATAACTTTAGTATTTCTATATCCATCATATGGGAACATGGAAGGCTACGGTTAACCCACCAGAATAAAGTATACTTTGCAGCATCTTCTGCCAGCTATTAACAGCTAGATTAATTTGATGGTTTAAGGAATGGAAAAGAATGTTGTGAGCTTGGGGAGTGGTTATCAAAGATAAAATCCTGGGGATTAACCTTTTCGGTTGTTGTTCCCACACTAACTAGGTCCTGTGCCTGCAGCTACAGGGTACAGATTTTCTTTCCTGGAGCACTTAGCTGTTGTTGCTAATACAGTGTTTTAAAATTATCATCTTGGGTTTGTTGGGTTTTCTTTGGTTGTTCAAGCACACAATGTTTTCTGTAACTTCAATGAGGCTGTTAGATTACCAAACCTAATGAAAGCACATTTAATTAGGGAATATAGCTTTGATGAAAGAACATTTAACTGGAGCATGGCCTTTCTTCTGCTGGGATGTGCCCTATTGCAACAATGGCAATGCTGATGGAGAAGGAAGGGCAGGGCCCACAGAAAGCAGCTGGGCTCAAGTGGTCTCTCTAAGTAGCCTCTTTTGTCACTGCCGGAGGTGGAGCACTGGGCTGGATGGACCACTACTCTGACCAGCAAGTCTGTCTGTTCTTCTGAGACAGCCACAGTAATGGCTAGGACCTGAATTTGCCCAGGTCCCCTCTGCTGGCTGCAAGGTCAGGGCGAAAATTTGACAAAGAGGGGCAGGTAGGATCAGGGGTACAGCAAGTAAGGAACATGGCCTAGGAACACAACTGGCACGTGTCACTTAAAACGTGGTGTTTCCTGAGAAAAGGCCATGCAGAATGGCAATTCTGCAGCCAGACTGAGGGGGTAGATCCAGGGCACCAAGCTCAGGTTTGGCTCCTGCAGGCTGTGTGCCCTGGGTGGGTGGTGTGGGGCAGAGGGGTCGGGCTGTGACCTCTCAGACCTCTTACCTGCAAGGCCGTTCTTCCAGCTTCCCTCGTCCAGCTGTTTTGTCTGCAGTGGCAGATGGGGAAGATGGTTGCTGTTCACATTCACAAAGGTGAAATTTCTGGTGGCAGTTGCTTGTCATTCCACCAGCCCAAAGAAGTTAAGGGATTTTGGTTTCATATCTCAATCAGCTTATTTGTTTTTAGTAAGAAAACCTGCTATTCTCTTCATGTCACGCCTAATGTCATATTTATGGGGGAGATAAGTGCAATGCTTTGCGCTGAGCTAATGCCCCACCACAGCTGAAAGGTGAGCTCCTACCCCAGATGCACCATTTGGGGCAGTCATCTAATCCTGTACTGAGCTAATTCACCTAAGTAACAGAAAAATAGCTCTAAACAGGTAGTAAACACCAAAAAAAAAAGTGCTTGACAAGGGAACAGTGGAGGAGTGGAGATATCCTGGCATGTGTAAGAGGAGGTACAAGTGGGGCTAGGACCTTTTCAGTGGCAGCTGCTATAGAATCCCTCAACCCCAACCTTGTAACCTGACCTTTACATCACTCCTGGCTTGCTGTGCTCCCCAGTGCTTCAGCAAAGCTTGACTGAAGTGGGGAGGTGTTATTCCCACCCTTCTCCTGACAGGAAGGACAGATGTTCATCTGAGCTCGGGAAGTCATCCCTTCAGTTTACTCCGTGGTAGCAACTTCTGAAGCCACATCAATCTGTGTGTTGCCGGCTCCAGTGCTACTTAGTGGCCAGACCCAGACAGAAGTCACCCCTACCTGTGCGTGTAGGCACTCAGACAGCTGTCAGAACAGATTACCCTTCATTTGTTACCTGCCTAGATATTATGTTTTCAGGCCTTCTTGGAAGTCTGTCATGAATTAAAGAAAAAGCCCATAGAGTTCAATTATCATGTTTCATAGAAATTCTTTTTTTTTTTTTTTAACATCCAAGGCCAGGTTAAGTTCTATTTGGGCTTTGGCCTTCCTAATCTTTTCCCTACGTAGCCTTACACCACCTTTCTAATCTTCCTGAGTGCCCTGCCCCTTTTTCCGAAGGCCATAAACTCTCCTTTTTTCCCTGAGTTGTGACAATATCTCTTTGTTCAGCCAGGCAGGTCTTTTCTTTACAGCACAGAGGGATGGCCTGCTCCTGCGCTCTCTAAGACTTCCTCCTTGAAAAATGTCCAGCCTTCCTGGACTCCTTTGCCCTTCAGGGCTGCCTCCCAAGCGACTCTGTCGAGCAGGCTCTTGAAAAGACCAAAGTCTGCCCTCTGGAATTCCATGATGGCAGTCCTGCTGACTTCCCTCCTCGCTTCCCTGAGAATTGGGAACTCTACCATTTCATGGTCACTTTGCCCTAGACGGCCTCCAACCATCACACCCCCTATAAGTCCTTCTCTATTCACAAACAGGAGATCCAGCAGTGCTCCTTCCCTAGTTGGCTCCCTCACCAGCTGTGTCAGGAAGTTACCCCAACACTCTCCAGGAACCTCCTAGACTGTTCACTCTCAGCTGTATTGTGTTCCCAGCTGATATCTGGTAGGTTGAAGTCTCCCACCAGGACAAGGGCAAGCGCCCTCGAGACCTCTGCCAGCTGCTTATAGAATATGTCATCTACTTCTACATCCTGGCTGGGCTGTCTGTAAAAGACTCCAACCATGGTATGAGCCTTGCTGGCCCTCCCCTTGATTCTTACCCATAGGCAACTCATAGTTTCCCCTCCTATTTGTCCGTCGGGAAGAAGTGGCTGGGGTTTGTGAGTGAAGCCTGCAGAGATAGTTAACAACAGGAAGAAAACCCCGCAGAGAAAATAGCATGTATCCCCCAAGTGTACGTGCCACATGGCCACGAGGCAACCTGTGCTGACTGGCTGGTGAACCTGCTCTGGTAAGCTTCTGTGGCCAGGTGACTGTGCAAACAAGCAGTTTTTCTATGTACTCTCCAACAAACAGTCCCAAAATGAACTCCCAGCCACACTGACAGCCCATCACAGGTGAGCATAACAGATTATTTGAATTTGACCTATGGGCGTTTTCCAGGTCAGAAGCATTCTGGCACCCTTCTTCTATTTCTTCCTTTGCATTTAAAACACACCTTGTTTTGCAGCATTTTGTTTGATGTAATATCAACTATCACAAGCTATAGCCTGGTCTCACCTCTGTCTGACAGATTGTCCTTTCAAGGGTGACGAATTCCCTGAGTCTGCTGCTGGATGCGCTGGGTTTGGCTGGGATGGAGTTAACTTTCTCCCCAGCGGCCCTTAGGGTGCTGTGCTTTGGATTTGTGCCTAAAGCCGTGTTGATATGGGTTTGGTGTGGTGGCTATTGGTGGCTATTGTTAAACAGTGTCTGCAGAGCGTCAAAGCCTTCTCCCTTCCTCCTCCTGCCCCCACAGCTGGGGGTGGGCAAGAAGCTGGGAGGGGACACAGCTGGGACAACTGACCCCAATTGACCAAAGGGATATCCCATACATACGGTGCCATGATCAGCAACAAAAGCTCAGGGAAAAGGAGGAGGAAGAGGGGGATGTCTGTGGTAACAACTAACCATCGTGCCTGCCGAGGCCCTGCTCTCTAGGGAGTGGCCAAATGTCTGCCTGCCAATGGGAAGCGGCAAATTCATTCCTTATTTTGCTTTGTTTCCACACGCAGCTCTTGCTTTCCCTATTAAACTGGTTTTATCTCAATCCACAAGTTTGCCAGCTGCAGTCAACCCAGCACACTAGGTTCAAGGGAAATCTGAGGTAAATTGGGTGGGACTACATGAATCAGACTCAGTGGATAATACATCTTCTTTTTAGGAAAATACAGGGGGTGTGCCTTTAGACAAACACTAAATTGAACATGTAACAGACTGTAAACACTATAGCGAGGAGTTACTCAGAGAGCACTCTGGGTTAGAGATGAGACAGATCAACCATTCAAAACATTTAATTCCTCAGCACTCTACTATGGGGTCATTGGTTTTAATTACTTTTACCTCCTTTAAATAACGAGTCTAAAAGGTGTCTTTATTTTGCCTTTATTCTTAGGTCAAACAATATCATCACTGAATTGAAGAACGAGGTTACTGGTTGAAATACAAGTGCCGTGTGAGACAAATATGGAAGATAACACTTTGCAAATAAATTAATACAGAATAATTGTCGTTGCATAGTTCAGAAGTGAAAAGTAGGAGGCAGCAGTGCGCACGTGCTGTGAACTGACACACACCACCACGAAAACCCAAGTTCCTATATGAACTCTTGCAGCTGCAAATAAAACAAACCAAACCAAAAATATCCCAAATCTTAGAGAGAGCTAACTATTAAAAACCAGGCAGAAAGGGAACTAATGAGCTTTTTTTTTTTTTCTTTTTCTTTTTTTAACAGACCATGCTGCAGAAGGAGTGTTTTCTCTACAGACAGAGATGCTTTTAGATAATCTGCCTTGGCATCCCATAGCCTGTCATACCCGACTGTGATGCTCCTTTGTTGCTGCCCATCTGAAGGCCTATTACGTTCTGTCCCTGACGAAGCTGCTCTTCTGAAAATCCTCGTCGATTCTGCTGGGCTTTCCTGTCCAGATGCACACAAAAAAGCAACACACACATACACCGTCATTCTTCATATCCCCAGAGGATCACAAAAAGCAATCTGTAATGGGTTCATGTTAACAGATGTGTCCCCTGTAATTCAATATTTCATTTGCACCATCCCATGGGCTGGACAGTACTGGCTGTGCTAATTGTTTTCCTGCAGTTAGAAGTAATGCTCCAGTCAAATCTGCAACACTTGGGACTCTCACTTTAGCACTTATTCCAGAACCCCAAGGGACTTTCCCAGCAGCTATGACAGGTAAAATATTTATGTAGTGCTGTATGTAACAGGCATGATAGGATTGTCTTCAGCCCTATAGCCCTTAAAAGCTGCAGCCCATGGAATCCAATCAATGAGAAACTTACCTGAGCTGTAATGCAAGTTGATACCCATCTAGAGCAACAGTACAAATTGGTATAATTTAAGTCAGAGGAGTAAATAAGAGCTGAATGTACCCAGAGAAACAATGGGACAGAGAAGTGACTTGCTCATTTTCGCAGAGTGGATGAGGGTTGCCTGCAGGATAGAACAATTGCTCTCTTGCCATTTCCAGATCTCTCTCCTCTAAGCAACAGACTTTGCCCTTTGCACCTGTGTCTTAACTGTATGACAGCCCTTTATCTTCTGTCAAAACATACTGACCACTTTTGTTCACTGTCCTTGGTCTCAAAAGCCTTTAGATCAATGAATCTTTGTTGGAATTTAAAAGGAGACTCTTTCCCCTGAAAATAGTACCAAGGGCAAAAGTGGCAGTTAAGAAGCAGCACGCAAGTTTGTACTCTGCTACCTTGTGAGAAACTTAGAAATCATCTTAGTTTAATCTTTCATTTATACAAGGTGGGGAAAACAAGTCTTTTACAAGGGAGAAGAATCAGTCTGTTGCTGCCAAATAAGCCGTAAGAATTGGCAGAGCCCCAGACTGAGGGAGGCTTTCAATCAACCACTCTACTCCCACCCAGGTACAACCCTTCTCCCTTCGGTGTCTGTTTGTCCTGGAATCAGGTTACCCTGCAATATCGCATCAAGTTACAAGTCCCCTTTTCTCCACACCCCACCACTAGATGAGAATGCTAGATTAGGTGCCTGCTGTGATTGCAAACCATCAACATGATCCTCTCCGTGAGGGTCTGATCCTGTACTGTGCTGAGCACCCCGGCTCGAGTCCAAAAAATCATTTGCTTTGCTAGGCTCAGGGTGTTCAGGACACCACAGAACCGCCCATGTCTGCCTGAAAGCCCATCAAACCCGAAAGGTCCAGAGAAAACCAGTACTGACCTGTCATTTTTCAGCATAGGTCTCCAGTGCTGCTGTACAGACTAACAAGGGGGCCTATGGACGCCCATCACAGGCTCTCAGATCCCACAGCTCTTGCCAGAAAGCATGCTGTTTTGGATGGAGGCACACAGAACTTTGGGCGCCTCAGAAAATAACCCCCTCTCACGGCTGCTTAATTTGTTTTCCAGAATCCTTACACAGGCACCAAACTACTGCCAGGATCTCCAAGAGAGGATGTTTTTAGAACTACTCCTATTACATAACCGAATCTCAGGTTCACTGTGTCTGCCTTTATTTTAATTAAAATCCCAGGAACACATTCTATTATTCTTCTCTCTTTCCTCCTAGAATTTTCAGCTGTGTTGTGGAGTAATTCCACAGAAAGTTGAAAAGGTAACTCTGAACAGGAAAAAAAACGAGAACTGCAGAGAAGAAATAAAAAGAGAGACCAAAGGGAAGTCTGGATACACCAATAGAAGTTGATTACATAAACAGTTTGGATCATATAGTGTTATGTTACCTTCACAAGCACCGCATTTAGCATATGATGGTCTTACAGATAAAACACATACTTACGATTTACTTTTAAGTTAATGGAAATGGCCTTAACTGAGACTGTAGAAAAATTGGTGAAGGCGTCTAGTCCCGTCAGTGTCTCACCCTATCTCAAGTTCTGTTTGGCCTGTCTGCCATCGCCTGGCATCCCCCGTACTGCAAACTGAGCCCACCACGCAGATCTGTTAACTTCTCATGCCAACTTTGCACCAGGGCTTGTGGCTGCCAAACCACAAGATAACAAACAGCCATGGGTCCATGAACCTCACTAGGGCGCGCAAGGAAGGCCTGGCAAGGGAAAGTTAAACGGATCAGCTCGTGTAGGGGGATCTTAATCACTGTAGATCCCTGCATGGATACTCTCGTTCCATTTAATCTAGACTTCTTTCAATTTAACTTAAGGCGATTAAGAATCATCCTGAAAGCCCTGACTCATGACTAAACACTGGGTGGCGGTGAGGGGGCTTGATCTGCCTGAAGGGATGGCTAAGCTACTCAGAAAACAGCTCCTATCTGCCATATGTTATTTCCTTATAGAAATAGCATCAGTTTTCCTTAAAGCAATGGCTATAAAATGCTGCCTAAGGGGCTGCAATAGATACGGATTGGTTATCCAAGCAGCACGGGCAGGACAGACAGCTAGGGGAGAAGGGAGGTGATCACATCTTCATTTGTGCCAATGAAAACTGTTCCCACCTACCACTGAGAGTCCAGATGAAAATTAATTTTTCCATGTAGGACTTTGTTTTAGTTACATAAAACAAATAAGCCTGTCTGGGTCATAGTGATTTCATGTCTGGTTTATATTAAAGCCTGTAACTGGATTTGAATTTTAAACCCAATTATATTCAGTAAATACAAATCTCTTTGTGGACTGTATTAAGTTAATTTAAACTGATTTCATATAAAGAATGCATAGGAGTTTGCACTCATTCACCTAAAATTCAAGTCTCCCTTAGCCTCAGTTAAACCAGCTCAAGGTTTAAGGAAAACTAAGTGAAGCTTGCTTTGCTTTTGCTGAGCCTCACCTAGACATCAGAAAATTCTAGGAAACCAAAGACAAGCAGCCAGCACTCTTTTTGCTAACATGTCTCAGACATTTCAGCACAAGAAATACTCTTGGACTCCTGGATGGCGGATTCTCATGTCAATAATATGCCTGTGGGGCAGGTGGGATAACTGTGGGAGGATTTCCTTTTCTTCCTGTACCCGCTTCTCAGAGCCCCTAGCCAAAACAAATGGAATTTTAGAGTAAATACAGAGCTTTGCAAAGGCAGAGAATTCTTTACAGATAAGTGGTGCTGCCCAAGAAAAAAGATGACTAGGAAATGAAATAATTTTTGGTTTGATGAAATGGAAACAGGCTTCCTGCCTTCTCTTTTGCTTGGTAAAGGGGTCACTTTATGAGGGTTTGCTGACATCTATGACAGCCTTGTCTTCATTAGTCTTTCTGTCTGTTGTCTGATGTGAGGCAAAAGTACCCCTTTCCTACCAGTTATTCTTATGACACACATATCTGCATGGCTGCTGCCATTTTTGTTCCCTTTTCTTCATAAATGGATATAGAGGATTAGCTGGAGCTGCTAAACAGGTGAATGTCATCAAAACTGGTGCCTGAAATTCCTAAGTATCGTTGTTATTCTTCCAAGGAATAAGAGTCAGGGATAACGTCTGTGGACAAGAAAATTATGTCTCTTCTTCAGTGATCACGCAGCAAGAGGGATATGCTACAAAGGTGCCTGGAGCAGGATGCTGCACTCCTACCTGTGTGCACTACCAAAAGCCAGCCATCCGGTAGCGTTCCCACATGTGCACACACACGTCCACACCAACACAGCCTGCAACAGCCTTGTTTGAAAGGGGTGCCTCCAGGGGGAAAACAGAGCTGGAGCCATGGGCGACGCGCTCCTTCATCCTGGTACCAGCAGTGCTGTTGCAGCTCCAGGGCAGAAGGGACACGTAAGGTGTGGTGAGGGGGGCTACATGAGAAAAGGCAGCAGCATAGCTGTGCTACACAGCTCCCACAAAGCTCCTCCCCAGCAGCCCCGGTGTAACTTTGGGCTGACAGTTATGGTAAGCTGTGGACTTAGCAGTGATGGTGATAAAGTTGGCAACTAGTGAATGTTAGAAAATGTTGCTGCCTGGCTGGCCTTTGCTTCCCTCCTCTAGATTCCCGAGAGAAAACTTCTCAATTACAAGGAAATTCTGGAAAGATTCTTACCTTCCTTTTCCTTTAAATTTCCTTAAAGCCTAAAGGCACATATATAATATTATCAGTTTCCTTGGGAAGACAGGTCTGGGAAGCTGTGCTTTGGATTTTACCTGTGAAACCAGGATGGATCCCCTTTGTAGCAGCCGTCGTCCTTGGTGACTGCCAAACTGCCCAGAGCCATTAAGGTCCTCTGCACTGCTGCCATGTCCTTCCCTAGAAAGCCAGACAGTGAAATCAATATAAGAAATCCTTGCACAACAAATAGCTTGGCACACTGATAAATGCTTTTATCCAACACATTAACTCAGCTCCCCTCAAAAAGTACATTAACAGCATTATAAATGCTATTTTACAGTTGCTGAATAAAGGTAGTAACATGCAAGAGCTTATTAAAAGTCATCAAATGGACAGCATTAAAGCAAAACTTAACAATTCAGATATTTCCAGGTTTCCAGGCCCCTGGCTATTTCAGTGCCTTTCCCCATACTACTTAAGTCCTTCTAGATAATCCTTTTGGCAAAATTTTCTCCTAAGATCATTTTGGTGTACAAAGAACAGTATTATACTCAGTAAAATGTGGCTGAAGGAGAACACTGTGGTAAATAACTGCTGTGTCTCAGTTTCTTCACTTGCAAACTGGTAAGACTGATCCCGCCATTTAACCCCTGGTATTTACAGCCAGTCCCTGTGCTAACGGAGTGTATGGCAATCCTGGAGAGCTCCGGTGCAGATAACTCGTATTAGTCCTTCCCAATTTAATCATCAAATCCCCTCCAAAACTCTCCAGTGAATTAAAAAAAAAAAAAAAGGACACAGACATTTTTAAAAAATTAAGATTACTCCTTTTTTTTTTCAGTTCTTCCCTTATACTTTGTCATTTGGTGTAAAAAGGGCAGGGAACATAAAGACATCAGAGTCAGACAGACTGTAAGTCATTACCCAATCCAGACACGATAACTTGTGGAAAACCTCCTAGCAAAAATGAGTTGCAGCACGTATTTCCAATTGTGTGAGGTGGTAAGTTATTGAAAACCTGTCTTTTGCCTTTCCCTTGTTCTGCAATCCTTCCATAAGTGTTTCTGTGACTCCCCTCCCTTTCTTTCTGTTCTAGTCCTTCCTTTTTCTTAAAATAATTTATCTGATTTTGACTGCAAGTTCTTCACATGGGAAGATAAGCAATTCATAAACCCATGAGATACCAGAGACGTGATGGTAACAGATTTCAGAAATACCTCCAGTAGACTAGTATTAATGAAAATGGCTGTAAACCAGCTGGAGTGTAGAGGGAAGTGAGCGTTGCACATTCTGTGTTTACGCTGCGCATCACCCCGATTACAGGCAGATGCAGTTCAGGGCTTCGGTTCATACAAAACTAAACGCGTAACGCACCGGGCTGAGGTGACAAAGACACCCCAAAGCTGCAAACATCTAGCAGCTTCCAACTGTGGCTGCCATACAGCCTATTAGAGTTCATAGCAATCCTGTCTGCAGGGGAACCGTTTGCTCAGAAAATAAACTGTCAGCCATCCAGAACCCTCATTTTAATGTATTTGTTAAAGCAAACTGCATCAGACAGGGGTCCCTGCTTAAGAAGGCAGCTGAAGAGGTGACATCTCGCACACGTACACTGGTGCACATGGAAGAGCGCGAGGCAGAGACACCCAGAGCTCCCCGAAGCAGCAGATGTACCATATGCTGTAACAGATGCCACATACAACGTCCTTGGGATGCCTCCCATATAACGAGGAGTGTGGTGACTGACTGGGATGAAGAGGGATGAGAAGAAGGATTTAAAAGTGAATGAGCTGAATAATGACGGCAAGCACAGAAAAAAAGAAAAAGAAACAAAAGACGGGTAGCAAAATATGATGATCAGCCTCTCGGAGCCATCTGGCAGCCCCCCCACGCTCCGCACTCAGCTCTGCTTTATTTGTCAGTGGTGAGTGGGAGACGCTGCAGAGGAACAACAGACCGAGTGGGAGCCGAGCGCCACGTGACAAAACAAAGCCACGGTCACGGCTCTGCTTTCCAGAGCCTCCTTGTTGCCCGTGAGGGGTGCTACGGGTGAGAGAAGACTCCAAATCCATGTGGTCTTGTGACATTTGCCCTCTTCCAGCAAAGGATACAAGGGGCTTGATGGTCAGCATAAAAAGGGCTGTGAAAGTTTTTAAATTTCCACTGAGAAAGCCACCTAACACTGCAGCCACCTGACAGAAGGGATAATCTGCATCCTCTGAAGCCAGGCTTGACTCTGGCATTGCAGAAAATTGCGGTCAGTGCCTTCCTCCAGCCCCAGTACTTGCTCACTGACAGCCACGTGGGCCGCCCGCCCGGCCCCCAGCCTCAGCCTCCCTGAATCATGCTGCAGGGACCCACACCGATGACATCTCTTCTGCATCTTCAGTGTCCTCTGCAGCATGCTTTGAATAGCACAGCGTCACAGAAGATCTACCTCGGCATTGTCTGTACAAGGAGAAAGGTCATTTTTAACGTTAAGCCTTTCTCTTTGGAAACCTGGCCAGAGGGCCTTTTTCTCCAGGTTCAGAAAGAGGAAGGTTCAAACCCAATACTGTGCTCTGCACAATATTCCTGAAATGCTCTTTTGTGAAGGCTTAACAAGCAACCCAGAGGTACAGCTGCCTCTTGCCTGCCTGGAAACATCCCAGGGAGGGATCGGTAAGAAACAGTGAACATAATATCTTGGGCATGGATTAGGGAAAGTTGCTCAGTGCAGTACATTTAAGAAAGGACTGAAAAGAGGTAATACTTCTCCTGGACCAAGAAGTTGCAGAGATGAGGAAAACTGCACCAGATGGACTGAGTGAGTTTGAAACAGCCAACAGCAGACTGCATCCTAAAACATTTTCATTAATCGTTACTAAGAATTTCAAAGCAAAAGCTCTTGGAAAACAGTTAGTGCCAGAGAAAATCTGTTTTTCAGTCAGACACACCTTTCTTTCCCTGGAAACATATGTTGACAGCTCCTCTCTTTCTAAAGAGGTTATGGCCTGAAGTGTTATGAGTGCTGTAATTATGAAATAGTGAAAAAGAGACTGTCCTTTCTGTCCAGCTAATGCATCCAGGTTCAGACGATGCAGCCCTGAAGCAATACAGATGCTAGAGGTCAGAGTTATGGTCAGACACAAAAAGCCTGTAGCGACTCACTACTGGGGAGACTTACTGTTTCATCTCAGCACTGAAGTGAGCAGCAGGAGGGATGAAAAGGGAGTGGGAAAGTAAGGAGACCAAAACAGACCAGTTTTGTGAAGTCCTAAAATAATAGCAGAGAAAAGTCTTGCCTATCTCCCTCCTAGGTTGCAAGTTGTGTTTTGACTTCCTGTTCTCCGGAAGATACTAGCTTTTTCCCTTACATCTGTTGAGAAAAGGTGATGAGTGAAAGGAAGAGAAATGAGGAGAGAGCCACCATCATTAGGAGCTTTTTGTCTCTGAAGCAAGTCCTTTTCATCGTAAGGATCAATGTACCATAGTTTGATTTGCATGGTGTGAAGCCATTATGAGATGCAAAAGACTGCAAAGAACAGCATCTGAAATGAGCTATTATCATCCCTTACAAGATAGATGGAGCTTCTCTTTCAGCAGCCTTCTAGACTGAGGAGGGGGGTGGGGAGGGCGTTCAGGGAAATGAAAATCTCTTCGTTTAATGGTAGCTTAGATGAAACACTAAAGACTGAACTAGAAGAAACAAACCTGTCCTTGTGCCCAAAGGTAGGATTTGTCAAGCAAATCTGGCACCCTGGGAACATTACAGATCCCAGTAACTCCAGCTGTCAGTGTATCCTTCCTTTCTAGCCCATATGCAAAGAGCCTCCTTGTCTTTCATTCCTCGAGCTGTCCTTCAGGGGACTGATCTCTTCCACATATCCCGACAGCCTGTGAAGACAGACCCCACTTTTTTTGCTCCATGTGTGTTCCTACACAGACTATATGACCAGCTTTCTCAATGGATCGTTTTCCTCTTTCCACTGTTCCATTCTCATGGCAGATTTTTGACCCTTTCACTACCTTCCAGCTGTCCTTGTTTGAGCCCTCATCACTTTCTCCAGAGAGATGCAGGATATACAGTGTATTTGGTTAGAGCTCCAGCAAGAGGTGCATCAGCACAGCAGAGGGCATGGGCAAAACCAGCCATACGAATGCACAAATGACTCAGCTCATCAGGAACTAGAACACGCAGTTTCCACTTCGAGCATGGGATGGAGATAGCCTTCACCTGGGCTACTGCAAAACCACAGGGGCACTCTGAATTTTTTTTGCTGTTGCCATAGTGACCTCTCCTAAAAGACTGTATGCTTAGAGAGAGATGCTCAGCTAACATGGTGATAGTAGTGAATTTTGCTTCTTGCTAGTCAGAAATGAGCCCTCATAAGCTTCACAGAGGCATATATGCTCCTGGGAATGCATTTTATAGTTCTAATTTAAGCTTTGCTTATAATTTGAAAATGGCAATAAAATGTTGTCATCAGAAAATAAGGGGTTTCCATATTTGCTATTAGAAGCTATTTACTTGGAAATAATTAGCATAGAGAACATTTTTTACGAGGTCTGAGGATTTCTATCAGAATGATGGGGCTTTTGGATAACACATGAGCTCGGAGAGGCTCCGTTATGTCCTCAGGGCAGTATAAATCCCTCAGAAGAGATAATGCACCACCGGAAGAACATGGTAATGAGGTAAGGCAAACAGAAACAAAAGATAATTACATTAGAGAATATGTCTTAGACAAAATGCACCATCGCAACAGATCAAAGCAAAGTAAAATGAAGACTGCAAGCTGACTTCCAGTTTATTATTTTTACCTTCCCATAAATCCACTGTCTGGAAAATATCTGTTGTTCTTACTCCGTAGATTTCAGCAGCTTTTAAGAACTGAGAAATTTGTTCCATCTGCTTGAAAGCCATTTTTGATTCAGAAATCTTTGCAATGGGCTCGTTTCCCTTTGGATGTAAACTGTTTATTAACTTGCATAACAGCTGAGAGATAAATACAGAAACAAAATTAGAAAGCAGTCACCAAACTACAAGACAATTTCTGCACATGAAATGATGCTGCAAAATGCTTTTGACCTGGCCAGTTTCTGTCAGGAATATAATTTCTTCAATTAAAAACAAAGTAGGGAGTTGATAATATCAAAGTGTATTAGAAATGCTTTAAAGCTCTCATTAACTGATGGCAATAGCCTGAGCATATAAATCCTAATCTGCTAGAAACAACAAAGCAATCACTGGTAAAGGTTACATAACAACTGACAGAGAAGAAACCACATGCCTGAGCCAAAAAAATAAGCAATGTCAATTGAAATATTGTTAAAGTCACTTTGGCAGAGATTCAATGATTAGCGTATTCTTACAGCCCACTGCAAACAGCAGAATCTGCCTGTTGTTCAATAAACCAATGGAATACGATGTTTTAGCTACAGAATTATTCCCAAGAAGAAAACAGTTATGACATAATCCAATCCTTCAAATTTTCTATATCTCTTCACCTTTCCCTGTCAACACCGATTATTTCTTAAAGAGAAGAGTATACATCTGATTTTAGAATAGATCTCATTTAACTGTATGAGAAGAGGTGCTGAAGGAATGAGTCATACTCATATATAACATGCATGACTCATAAGAATCATAAGTACTGTACTAATCTCAGTGCACTAGTAGAATAATTATCTTCTGAGATAGAGATTCCTGGTCAAAAAGAAATAAATCAGATAATAAGACATATATTTCTGCATTGGCGATGAGCTCTGACCAGTTTAGCTAGATGAAGACAGAAAAGAAGGACACTGTGCATATAACAACATGCAAGTATGTAATTGGACAAAACACTTACTGTTCCATCCATCAGCCAGGTTTGAAAATGTTGCCTTCCAGGAGGAGGGTGCTCTATCTGTTCTCCACACTGTACAATAATCCAGTTCACCAGCCTAGACTCTAATTCCGGGTCATATTTCTGTTCAATCTTTTCCTGAACTTCTCGGCTTAAGCCATAGCTTGGTCCTCTGTTAGCCATCTCTAGAACCGAAGGAGAACTTACTTAGTGGGTAGAGTCCTGATCCGCAGCTTTGAAGCATGCACCGGAAAATTAAAGAATAAAAGAGTGAGCAGCCTGCCCTATACGTTAGACAGTTGAACAGATGTTCATCAACACTGAAAGTAACTGTATGGCACCGGTTATAGCTGTTCTGCAGAACAGGGGAGGGATCAACGAGGGAATATCCTTTTCCAAAAGCACAAATCAGCTACGACATTTTTATAAAA
>VXAK01002864.1:0-17575 GCA_013399435.1 Arenaria interpres | reverse complement strand
AAAAATAACTACCTGCAGTTTTAAAAAAAAAAAAAAAAAAAAAAAAAAAAAAAGAAGGAAAAAACAGCAGTCCCCCCTGCCCAACCACAAAAACAGAAGAAGAAAGACAAGATTTAAAACAGAGTAGGTTTTAAAGAGAGGCTTCTGCTATGTTTACAGAGAATACAATAGAGTTCTCAGATCAATGTTAAAGCTGCCTGCAAATCCAAAAGCACTTTAAAATTGCCTACCTAATACTTGCTAATAAGAAGGCGGCTGTACATGGGAGCTCAAGCAATCCGATTAAAGGTGCAGTCAGGGTCTTCCTCAGCAGAGATGTAGGGATGGATATCCAGAGATCAGCAAATAGAAAAGCGTTGATGAATTTAAGAGACGAAGGCTGCCACAATGCCCTGCTGCTGCTGCAGCATCGTGGTTTGAAGAACAGTGTATTGATTTGATTTTCCTCACATATGAGGAGGGTCAAAGCAGGGGCGTTGCTAAGAGCCATTAAAGAGGCCTGCCTACTCAGTCACAGCCTGGGGATCCTGTTTATCTCGCCCATCTGCAGCCTGTTTTCATGCCTGCTTCCCCAGCCTCGCGCTGTTCACCCTACAGGCTCAGTTTTACTCCACCTAGGCTGCATCAGCCCAAGCAGCACCAAGCATCCCAGTGCCAGATAGTTAGAAATACAAACAGAGCGACTTCACCAGACTCTGTTAAATGAAGGTAACAGAAATTACTACGCATCTCGCTTATTTTTAATCACAAAGCTGAAGTAAAACCTTTTTCTCCCTTCTGCATCACGACGCTGAGAGGCTTGCAGTATGAAAAATAATTTCTCCTCCTCCTTGTTCAAGTCTGGATAAAAAGTTTCAACAAGGGAAAAACAGGATGAAAAGTCAAGGAAGAGAAGGAAGGTAGCAGAATATTATTATCACCCTCACATCAGTATATATTAGGCTATCAAATAGGGTACTGGTGTCCCAAGAAAACAACTTGAATGGCTAAAACCAAGGAGAAATCACTGAAAACTTGCAAACCTAGCATAAACCACAAGGATCGTATTTTCTGCTGGTATGAGTCAGCATATCCCCAGTGATAGCAAGGGAGTTATGCCCATGTACAGTAGTTTAAATTTCGCTTCTACCACTGCAGTGGTGGGAGAGGAGAGAAGGAGCATTAAGACAAGAGACTCTTCCTCCAGTCACATTTGTACAGATTTATCCTCTATTAAATGAAGTGATTTTGCTCCTCTCTGAGTTGCATCAGACTTTGTCAAACATCTTTCATCCATCCTGTATCATCTAACCTGCTATGAAATAGTTCCCTTTTGGCAAATGATTCATATGAAAGGAGGCTGATAAACCTGAGGTGGATACACAATCAGCTTTGCCAATAGAAGTCCTCCTGCTGCATTTATGAAGAATAAAAAAAGGGGGAAAGGAATACAGCTCCTTGTATATCTACCTCATAATGGCTTCTTCGTCCACTACTTTCTCTTTTTAAGACGATGAATTCTCAGATTTATATAGCTTTGGATGCTGCTGGGCTTGAGGAGACTCAAGAGATGAAAAATTTAATAGATGACCCAATTCATTGTTGTCCTCCACAGGCAATTCATTTAGTCCTTTCTCTTCACTGCACTGGTAGTTTTAAAACCCTATGAAACATTTGATTACATAACTCGGAGCATGCTACGTGACAGGGCCACCACTTGAGCACTTTCCATCCCAGCGAACACGCTGTTGAAGGCATAGCAAATGCGCAGGAACCAAGACTGCAGACCAAGCCTGGAGATCAGAGGAGGAGTAAACTGCAGCTGCAACCGCAGAAGGCAAGACTTGAATTAGACGTCCTTTCCATTCAAGCAACTGTAAAGGGCCAGTCCTTACACTCTTTGGCCAGTGCAACGAAAAATAAGAAGCTTTATTTTGCACTTTTGTGTCTTTTTGCATTCTGCTATTTAGAAGGCAGATACCCAGGCTGCTTGGCTGTTTCTGGTCACAGCAGGGTGTTCAGTGCTCACTAGTGATGAGATTTCATGAAAGACACCTACCTTTGCATCATCCTGCGACCCCGTTTCAGGGCCAGGGATGAGTAATTTAACTCTCCTAAGCTGCAGAGCAGAGATCTTCCCCTTCACAGATGCTGGATATGCAACCCATTCTCGAGGGACTGTTCCATACTGTGAAAGCTGAAAAGCAAGCTTGTCCATCAATATCAATTTTTAATAAGGATTTGAAAACCAGGAAAGCTGCAGAGGATTGGAAAAATGCCAGCCCCCCCCCCCCTTTCCCCCCCCCCCCATATTTCCAAAGTATGATTAATCAAATCATAAGCCTGCTTCTGTGCCATCAATCTTGGGAAAAACAACGGAATTAATTTATTTTGTTTAAGCAATAGTGTTGATGCAATTTACTAAAAGCTCTATAGTACATTAGCACAGGCTACCTGCATGGTATGTTGATGAGGGAACTCAACTGACTCCAGAACAACATGACACATTGAAGGGATTAAAGCTGGCTAACTAGTTAGGTCCTATGATATGACTCTAACTGAAAAATCATTAATGATTGCATATATTTTTATTCAGTTTGTACAGAATGTGTTCCCAGACCCGAGCTATTCAATATGTTATTAGGAGTCACCAACGAAAGCCCAGACTCCTAAGAAGATCCAAGCTCATGCAAGCTGTGATGAGTAAACCACAAAGAAAACTCCTTGAAAACAGTCTACCTGGAAGCAGGTAAAAATGTGTCTCATTGCAGCCAAAGTCTAGCCATCGTCAGAAAAGTGCTTTTCAGAACGTAGCACTCTGTCCTATGAAAAAGCAGACGTTAAAAAAAAAAATATGCAGAGGTTGATGAAAGATAAGCAGGTGGGCACAGATGCTGGCTAAGACACTGCGACCAAAGGGCTTGGCTGAATAAAAAGTGGGAGGTGCAACAGCAATAGGAACATCATACCGAGTTCTGACAGTCGCTCTTCAGAAAAAGTGGTGAGAGAATGAAGTAAATTAAAATAGTCACTCCAGTAACCACAGGGTTGAAAATTAGAGCCTTTACAGTAATCACCTCAGAAGGATTATCTGTTTAGCTCACCAAAACCAGAAGTTAAGAAAGGGCAGCGCATGTGGCTACAAAGCAAAGAAGAATTGAAGGAACTCAAGCTCCTTCTGTTGGACACAGGCATACTAAAGCCTGATGGCTAGAAATGTGATGTGGAAGAACAGGGTAGATTTTCAGCAGCAAAGGTACTACCATTAGAACACTTCACCTACTGGTTCCGATTGATTTTGTCCTCTGATTTTTCTTGGTAACACAAGATTGGAACTTATGACTAAAACCAAAAAATACTACAAGCAGGATTTCATGCCTGTAAGCTCTATGGCTCATCTTATGCTTTCAGGTAATCACAATATAACACTATAAATTTAAAAATCTTTGTAAATCTATAAACAAATGCTGCCAACAACAAAACTGACATTAATTAGCTCACTACCCACATCTAGATTCAGGATAACTTGATAGCTTTCAGTATCTTCTACTGGAACACAGAGGGAAAAGCAAAACTTATTTCAGTCATCTCAAAGCACTATCTTTCAAAGTATGCTGGGTCAATTGCCATCAGACAAAGCTATTCAGCAATTAGAATACCTGGAAGCCGAGGCTCCGTTTCCCAGGTCTGTCACTGTGCCATAATGGACCTTTCATAATAAAATTTTAAAAAGAAAAAAAAAAAAAATCAGGAAATTTTCCAAAGCTGTAAAACAGTTTACAGCACCTGAAAGACGCTCCCTGCATATATGCCTGTGTCATGATGTCACACTTTCTAGAGTTGCAGAGAGGACGCTGAAGTTCAATACAAGCTCAACGCAAGTACAGGGCCTTTTTCAGGGAGCTGCAAGATATAAAGATACATAAGATACATGGAGACATTCTGTACAAGAAAACTACTCAGACTAGGGGTGGGGAAAAGAAGCTACTGGAATACTGGCATCTTTTCAATTGTGCAAACTGGGTGGCAGAGCTATCAGAACAGGGGAACAACGCTAATTTTAGAAATTCTAACTTCCTCATTAATTTGAAACCTAAAATCTAGACAGCCTAGAAAACATAAAGTGCTAATTTAAGCATCTTGTCTTTCACCTGCAAAGGGGGGTTCTTTGCAAGCTCTGAAGATGTTAAGCCCCAAGTAAATGCATAGTTTGAACACCTCGAATTTGGGATTAAAAGCAAAGTAATTCAGGAAGGAAGGACCTTCCTATTTGTGGGACAGAACAGAATGCACTGACGCTATGACCTGCAGAACAAGGCAGCTCCTAAGGGTGCCATGACCAGAAGTGAATCTGGGATTCGTAAGTCATTGACCACCTCTCAGGCAGCTTGCCAGCAGAAACAGTTACCACTTACCCATGGAAATCAACTCCTGTGGATACAATTGCCAGCATTCCCAATACTCAAGGTGACCTTGGAGGTAAACCGTGCATTTTAATTTTCAGGATCTATTAGTCTTGTGCTGCAGTGACAGACTCCTTGAAAGAAAACCAACACATTTCATCACACCAGTTTTTTATTTCTCCTCAACAAAACCAGTACCTTCTGTGAACAACACTGGGTTGAAAATGATGCTTTGCAATACACATTTACCAGTAGAACAGAAAAGTAGTAGCATCTTTATTTCACTACAACATAGCCCAAAACAGACAGCAAGATTTACAAGCAAACAAACAAGATCAAATCCCCTAACTAAATAAATGCTGCTTCTTATGAGCAGGGATTTAGCTTTGCTTTCAGGTGCTTTCTCAAGAGTTACTGTCCTAAAGACTAGCACACTCTGGCACACCTTCTGCCAGCCAACCACATTCAGCACAGAAGCAAAGGAGAGGATTCTTGTAAGGCCCGGATCTGATCCCAGGCAGCCTGTGTCCTTCAGACATTGCTTTTCCAGGACCAAACTCTGGGCAGGCCACTTACATCGCTCCAACCTTTAAGCGTGCTACTGTTCAGCATACCTTTGCCACAGATATGAGCACCTGCTTTCCACCCTGACAAGCAGCAGTGACCTTCTCATGTTGCCACGTGGGAGGCAAGTGGACAACAGGGTGCAGGTCAGCAGGCCCAAAAAGAACACAAGCTTTCATGTGCTAGCCTAAGAACATTTTAAATTTGTATTTTAGTTTCAGAACCAAGTGACTGGGAAGTTTTAGCAGCTGTCATTTGCTTTTCGTTCCAAATATAAATGCAGAGCTAGGAGAAGCTCCTTGCCAAACACAAAACAAGACACTGTAACAGGCTGAGAACGCATCTATCTCTCACCGAGAGCAGATCACAGACTACAATTACTGTGTCATATGGAGGAAGCCTGTTTCTCTTTAATGGAATAGAAGCATTGGACCATATAACATACATATGCAGGATTTGAAAGAGAAATACAAGGTCAAGCCTGCAACTAGACTGCAATAGGTCCTGTAATTTAGATTTATGTATAACATGACCAAGGCTGTAACTAACATTCTTCTGTTCTAAGCAGATATACATTGAGGAGAGATAAGGGCCTGCAGTCATAAAGTAAATCTGAGCTATATAAACTGACCTACGAGCAGTAAATCTGTGAGCAGCAAATTTTTCATCCTTCATCTCCAGCTCTTCTTCCCAACCGTTATAGTAATCTCTTCCCCTAGAAAACACCTGCCAGGAGAAAAGCAACATGCACAATGACAATAAAGCCATGTATGTTTCAAGCTGCCTGCTATTAAACAGAACAGCTGAGTTCCCTCTGCCTTTCCTGTTCCTGCTGGGCTTGAGAAGAAGAGTGGAAGAGCGCGAGCGTGCACTGATTTTTGGCATTTCTGTATGTAATCCTTACAGAGTGGTTGAATTTTCACCAAGCTTTAGTGAAATTTTGCATTCCCACACATCTGACTAAATTTGTACATCAGCCCAAAGCAGAAACTGCTGATCTTAGAGACAGCTGAAACATACAATCCTCTTCTATTTCCAGGGAAGCCTTCAACATAATTTTTTAGCACTTAAAAAAAAAATAAATCTGAAAGGGTAAGGTAGGCCTCTCTATAACAGCACAGCTGAGTAACTTAAAAATCAAGGAAGTTAAATCTTATGAGTCCCTAGGACGAGATTTGCCCACCCACTCCCTTCCCACCCTCACCCCCTCCGCTGAAGGAGGGGCTATAGAGCAAGGTAAAATAACAAGCACTGACCTAATGTACCTAATGACCAAGGCACTGGTTCAGAAAATGTTGTAACTCTGTATTGCAGTACAACTAGAGCATTGAAAACATTTGAGCAGCTGCAGCCACATAACTGCTTGAAAGTTTCTCTCTAAGCACGTTTTAATTTGATATGAAAAGTATGGTACCATAAATCTCTTAGCCCCATTGAATAACAGCATGTCCAAGAGAGCATGTAATCAAAATTAACATAAAAATGAAACAGCAGGAGGCAGTTCTTCTAAGGCCTATCCAGCTAGGTTCTTTTGTGAACACTGCTTTGTTTGTGTTTAGTGCTGATGTAAAAGAAAGTAAGTTATCTAAACTGAAACTACATTAAACACTTAATACCATTTACCTGAGAAAAAAAAAAAAAAGCTGGAGTGTATAATACAAAGCCAAGCAACAGAGGAGACAGAACAAGTAGAATACTTGACAAGATAAAAATACATGTATATAAAACTGCACTAGTACAGCTCAATACACACAGAGTAAGAGCACTTGTTTACTAGGAAACGAGTAAGCTTTAAAGACTCTTTCAACACATACTAGTCTATTGCAGAGTTTAATCCCAAACACAGGAAAGCATGCCTCACCATTTTCTTCCTTTATAGAAGATGGAATTGTTTGTTTCACAACTCTGAAGCAGTTTGATTTTGCAACAGATCTGAAATGAAAATGTTGGTAAGGACCAGGTACAGTTGAGCTCAGTTGATAACACTGTTGTTTCTTTTAATGAAAACTGTTACCTGCTTCTTGGGTTTTATATGCTAATCAAGCTTCCTGCCTAGCTATAGAAGCATTTTGTTATTTACTCGTGAAACTTGAATGACTGTAACTCCTCAGCAGGAGTTAATGTTACGTAGTTTAAGCGTTACATAGAAGATAAATACCTCAAAGTGCTTACTCAAGTAGTACTTTTTAATCAAAATCAACACCAGAAGCAGCTGAGTTGCTCGGTTTGTGTCCAGAGCTTCCTTGTACTGACGTCTCAACATGTCTGTACTACACTCAGTGATAGATGAGCCCAGAAGTCACTTTCAGACCTGTCAAAAGTGAAAGACAATGAGAACGCTAACAACTTAAGCTAAGAATGCTACTGAAAATAATTAAGTGTAGATTAAGGTGTTCAGAGAAAACCACACCCCCCCAGGCAGCACAAGATAGTCGGTAAATTTGAAAGCGTGAGACACTGATCATTTTGTGTGAATCAAGCCTAGTGTTGAAGAAATTTATGTTACATATTCACAAAACATACTTTGTATTTGGCAGCAAATTAGAAGTCCGTAAAAAGGAAAAAAGAGAACATAAGAATTCATTACAAAGGATTTTAAAAATCTGCACCATGCAGAGCTTTCCAAATGTATAATCCTCTAGTTTAATACAGTATTTCTACAGAGGAAAGAAATACTTGTTTCTAAACATGACTAATATTGAAAATAATTCACTATCTAGGCATCTACTGGCAAAGACAAAAGAGATGCCAGAGGCATTAACTCAGGGGACAAAACATAGTATAGAATAAAATCAGAATGGCACCACAATATGTGAATATTACATTATTCAAAATTCCTGATAGGTCAGGAGCATGGGTAGGATGGAAATCTCCCTGTTTATCATGTATCCTTTCTTTCATGTGTTTAAACATGCCAAGTTGACAGTAATCAAAACACTGGTAATTTCCAGCATGAACACAAGGAAAATGTTAGGCTTGCAAAGAGAAATACCAATGAAACTACTGTGGCAAAGTCAGAGGAAATGGTACATCTGCATAGGGTCCACCTCAAAGCCATCTCCTCATATTTAAAGAATACAGACTGAATTTAGAAAATGACAAGTGAACAGAGGGAATCTCAAAATCCTATCTGGAATACTGTCTCTATGAAGAAAGTATCATCTCTGCATTTATGCTGTATGTAGGAAATTTTGGGTGTACCTGTAATGTATATGCTCCCACTAATCTCCACTTAGTAACCAGAGAAGTAAAAAAAGAAAGAACGACAAAACAAGCGGCATGCAAAAAACCCCCAAACCTCCCTAGGATTAAGTTTTAGTCATGCTCTGCTATGGTTTGAGCAACTGATGCTGCAGTTTTGTATCCCCAACAGTTGTGTCAATCCTGTTATGCTGCCTTCTCCCACCTAATGTTATTACAGCAGAATAAGGTGGTGGTGGTGGGGGAACAACCCACCAAACACCAAAACCCATCACCAAACAAGAAAAAAAACACCCACCCTGAAAACTACTCATACAGCTGCTCCCCTCACAATTGTTTTCAGCTATCTTGTTCTAAGGCATGGTAACAAAAAGACCTTAGCCATAAAATATCAATTATTTAGTAAAGGCTAAGGTGAAGCTTTGAATGAATACAATGCAATTCTTTTCAAGAGAAATACACAGCTACAGTTTATGCAGACATACAAAGACTTCTCCCTGACTGAACTGCTACAGTCAAATTGAATGTTTATAGGTATACCTCTGAATTAAAAAAAAAATAGCTCAAAACTTTTCAGTTACTAAAATAACTTTAGGAAGTGTGAACAAAAAAGTACATCTATTACAGCTGGCAACTTTGGGCCTTAATTAAAATTAATGACTTTAGAATTACTGCAGTCCACTTTTTTCAACTTTTTCTTCCACTAAGAGACAAAGCAGTCTAAGAGATGTTACAGAAGTGGATTAAAAAAATTGTCACAGGTAAGCTAAGAGCTGAAATGCAGCTTAACCTTCGGGAATGGAAGTGGCTGAGCAATTTGCATAAATTATCTGAACTAATTTTTCTCAAAAGTAAAAAACAACATTCAAGAAGTTTTAAAGCTTAAAAAAAGAAGTTAATTGTATATTCATACAGATAGAAAAAAAGTCTACTCCAGAAACAGAAATACTTGGAAACATGATTTCACGGAATATTGCAATTCCTCAAACAAGTGTCCTGAGCTAGATTAACTGAGTTAGGGAATTGGTACACTTGAACTAAAGTTTGCGTCTAAACTAGAGCCATGTTTTTGACTCTTACACTAGAATTCAATTTTTTTTTTTTTTTACTTCTTTTTTGCAGTAACGATACCTATATAAAACTGTACTTCACAGGAACTCATCTGAAATTCAGGTTTTTGTTTTGTTGTTGGTTTTGGTTTTTTGTTTTAGTTGAGTGTTTTTTAATTAAGAAAAAAAACCACAACACTATCTCAGCAAAGCTCTATACAACGTACTTCTATTAACAATGTACTTCTACTGACAATGCTAACACCGAAAAATTACAAACTCTGTAGAAATACCTTACCCCCAGTGGCTTTATTCTTTTAAGGCAGCAATAGCGATTCCATTTACTATTTAAAATAATAAAGCCAGAAACTACTATATACTTTTGACTGATGTTTCATATTAAGACCAGCCTGACCTAATTCCAGCCTCTCACCCAAGTTCCTCTCTCTCTTTCAAGTGTATGAATGGCACCATATTTTTGGACAAAACCCAGGTAATAGTCATACTTGCAATTAAATCAATTTACTATCAAATTCTATGGATTTATGTTACAGGAATTATCCAACTACCAAGTTTCATTTACAAATTTTCAGGTTTGCACTCATGCACCTCAAATTCCAATCTTTGGAAGACACTGTTCCTAGTAACCTACAGCTCTCAAGTCACAGCAAAGAGGCAGTGATGCCCTGTGGTGCTGTACTCCCCACTTTAAAGAAGTTATTACAAAAGACTCACTGTATTGATCCAGTTTCAGTTTACACAAAGACTAGATATCGTTCCCTTCATAGCAGACCCACAAATTAACTATTACAAACAGACAGCCTGGAGGACACAAGCCCTACTGATAAGCATGGATGCTCTGTCTGCACTTTGAGGCCCTGTGTTCCTAGAAGTGAACTTCTTACTTCTGTAGTACCCCAGGCACACCATCAGGACGTGCCTTCCACTTTTCAAGTTTAACAGTACTTGAGACCAATATAATTTATCTGAAATATGTTTATTATGCTTCAAGTTATTCACTATTTCTGGTAACAACTTCAGTATACACTCAAGTTGCATTTTGGCTCGCACAGATGGTTTCAGATATAAGATACAAGAATGTTACAGCAAAAGGGAAATAGTGAAAAAGGTGTCAAAGACGTGGGAAATCAAGGTTTTACTGTACATGCCAATAGTAACAAAAATGAACCAACATTTCAGTACAAAAGTGTAGGAAGCTGGCAAAAAAAGGTTTAAGTGGTGAAGGAGAGGTTTCGAACCCAACAGCAGCGCTCCTTTGCATTTTGGACTCTCTGTGCAAATGCAGCATTAATAAAATACCTGTATTTATGAAACAGAGGTAAGGGAACAGCAGAAAAGCTCAGTTCCTACTGTGATAGTCACAGGCCTGGCATCATCTTGTTAAGAACAGGGTTTCAGCTACTCATGGAAAAGAGTCAGATATAGAGTTCATGCACCTATGCTACTCTGCAGCTTATGCTACTGTTGCCAGCTTGTCAATTAAATCATCAACGGTATTCACGAGAAGTTTTGTATCCTCCTTCTCACTCATCCGATGTTGGCCATTTTTGCGGAGGATAACATCCACATCTTCACTCAAAACACGATCAGCAACTTGCATAGAGATCTGCCAAGGGACGTCACTATCCTTCATGCCATGAATAAGTCGTATGGGACATGTTATAGGAATAGGACTATTTAGCACACAGTGATTTTCTGCTTCTCTGACAAAATCATATGTCACAGAGTAATATCCTTCCTCATTATGCTTTGTTGGAAACTTCCATTCACCTTTTTCTTCTATTTCTTTTTGTGCCTATTAAAAAAAAGACAGCAAAGAATAGACAAGATAGATGTTACACATTCTTTAGAGGGCCTCAACTTATTTCTGTTCTAAATGCAGTACAACTTCCACAGGTATGAAATTTCACTTTGTTAATTTTTATTAGCAGAGAAGGCATATTCCTGTTCGCCTTCCAGCATCTGAGAAGACAAAATCCCTACCATGTTACAAAAGCTACTCCACACATCTCTCCTGCAAATTAATGTAGTTAGGAATCACCAATGAAATCAAGTTTCTTAGCCAGAATCTATCAGAAAGAAAAAGATGTATAGCAACCACGAACATTCAGTCTCTTTGGTTTCAATCAGTTCACTGAACCTCAAACAAGGAGAATCCTAGGAAAAATGAATTTTCCAATGATCAATCTTTTCAACCTTTGCCACAACAGTTGTGTCTAAATACTGCATTTCCAGAATCCTACCTTAATCTTAAGTGGTAATACTGACACTATGAAATGCCTTAGGAAAATAAAAAAGATCAGGAAAATATTTTAATTATTCTCAAGTATCAGTTATTTATTGTCATAGTTATTTGTCACATTGTAACACCTGATTTACTTTCCTGAAGACTGGACATTATCACCACCAAGGAAGCAACTCAGAAAGAGATTTCCCAGCACCTAAATCTTTGTCTTTACAAACACGCTAATCCAAAAAATTCCCTTTCTATACGCACAACCTGCATCGGACTCATCTCATCCAATGTCATCTCAATTACTTCAGCAGCTACTTCTCCATCCCTGAAAGCACAAGGATCCAATTTGAATGCAAATATAAGATAACCAACACTGTAATCTAATGGCCTGCTGAACAGCAGGAATCTGACTTCACGTTCTATATGACACAGTAATATAAACACTTTATAGGTCGTGCTCACACTAACTGCATACTAGAAGCACAGCATTTTGTAGACTTTCAGATTAATGTGAATTTTCAGCTTACCTCCACCACACAGAAAACTTACCAAAAGACTTGCAGGAAAAGTACAGTTTGAAGAACAGAATTTCTTAAATGCTTGATAGATTTTTAGATTGCACAAAGGCCAACCATAAACATTTACCTCAATGGAAAGCTTCTTAAAAGTTGTTACAAAATGGTCTGCTGCGACAGCTACTCCAACTAGAGCAGCTACTTTATCCGGGCGTGCTATTGCAGCATGAAGCATCAGCCATCCACCCATGCTGGAACCCACCAGAATCTGAAAAAGAGAGAAAATATGAAATTATTTTACAGGAAGCTGCTAATATTTCATTTTTTTTAAATACCAGTTTTCAGTTTGTTTAACTAGTTAAACCTTGGGCATAATCCTGCTGTCCTTACCCAGGCAGAACTGCTGTCACCTCCGGTGGAAATTTTGCCTGAGTAAGCACCACAGGATCTGGCATTTTATTATTCTTTTTGTTTGGCATGGCTGGTTATTGCTGTCTGAGACTGAAACACTGTAAATGAAATGAGAGTTAAAACAATTCAGTATCACATACATACTTTATGTCTCCTTCTTAAAATAAATGCACATGGTAAAGGCTCAGTGCAGTGAAAGAGGTCAAAACCAATTCATAATACAAAATTGTTTTAGACACAACTCTAGGTATTCCCAGATTGCAGAAGATTTCAGGTTTCTCACAGTCATTTCTAAAGTAACTAGAGAAGTCAAATGCTGCTTCTACTGGGGGGTTTTAAAGCTATTTTATCATTTAGAGTATCTTAACTTGTAACATTCCTGGAACAGTGACACACTGTTTGATGATGAGGGCTGTACTGCACTGGAACAGTTCCCTGTCCCCCGTCAGGTGGAAACTCCACCACGGCGCTTTCTCAGACTCCCTAGGATGCCAGCCCTGCTCTGAGCAGCAGGCTCTAATAAACCATCTCCAAAAGCTCCTGCCAACCCTTATTTCCATGATTTTGTGATCTACCTGCTTGCAAAGGAGGTTTTACAAATAAGTCCCCTCAAATGATTCAGCTTGCGAGCAGATGTCAGTTGTTAAATAGAAGCTACTGTTGACCAGAGCTATTATGGCATATTTCTGATTAATGTTCTTCCTGGAAGACAAAAAGCATTCTATGTTTAAAAATAAAATATAACCTGTGGTCCATCTGTAAGTTCATCCAGTATAGACAGAACATCTTTTCTCCACTTCCCAATTGTACATTCCTCAAATTTACCACCTGAGCTTCCATGTCCTGTATAATCAAACCTGAAAAAGTAAATATCAAAATGAAAGTCATAGTACTGTCTACAGCAACATCAAAGCTAACTAAACAGTACCGTTTAATCAAGTTAAACAGGACAAGATACCACACTGATTATTTTCTTACTTGGTGCTGCATATCACTACCACCAGAAATCAGGTGAAGAGAGGTATAAACAGAAGATACGCAACTAAACGATGCAGCATTCTCTTATCATTTGATAAAATAATATCCAAATTTACCAGGATATTTCCTGAGGAATTTCCCTTATAGACAAAAAACCTGAAAAACTTTACCTTTAAAAGTATTATGTACAAACTCTCTTTCAAACACTATACCCAAATTCGAAGACTTATGAAACTCAGCATTCAACCTAGCCTGTCAAAGGAGAGTATCACCACGGATATGCATATTCTTCTAAAACCACAGAAGACACTAACTTAATAAGATTTGGCAGCTAATAAGCATGCTTATAGTGATAACTTAAAAAATTCAAACTCCAGGTCCTTTCTTTTACATTTTTGTGCCTTAATGTAATACATAGCACTCTCTAGACTAGAGCAATTTATCAGAGAACTTTCTGAATTCCTTTCAGAATACATTCTCCTGATTTACCTCAGTCTTGCTACAGATGGAAACACAACATTTGAAATGGAAGATACTTAGTGTGTGAACAGCACAGCATGCACTCCAATCCAAACACCAAAGTTTACCCTTTCCCCAACCCATGATACTAGTTTCATATTCTCAAGAACAATGCTTGGAATGTACCTGATGAAGGCATGACCTAGAGAGTTACAGAAATCTTCAAGGGCAGTTGCTTTCTGACCATTCATATTTGAATTAAAGCCTGGAAGGAAAATAACCCCTGGATTCCTGCCTTTTAGTTTATGATAAGCAAGATTTGGTCCATCTGGTCGAGTAAGAAAGCTGACTGAAGATTTCAGCCTGCAAACTAATAAAAAGAGCAGTTTAGTACAATCATCATGACAACCTTGGCAGAAATACTAATATTTTATAAAACTAGAATTCAGGAACTATGGGCATATTTTATGAAAAGAAGGTAATTTTTTTCTTTTCTCTTGAGCCAAAGTATCTCCTATGTTCTTTAATGACTCACTAGTACTGATCAACACGAAAGGGAAAGCTGATTGTGATTCATTCTCACATCATTAAATGCCAACCATGTAAGGAGTTCACTCAGCAATTAGCCAAGTGTTTGACTGAAGACAAAAGCTAAGACTTCCTATACTTCATTTCTCCTCATGCTTAATACTATAATGAATCTACTTACTCATTTCATATGAAACAGTAAGATTTCTCATCTGTGTAGTTTAAAATTTTGGTATTTTCCAGACTGAATTTCAAAATATGTAATTTTGGGACTAAAGGAATCTGTCAATGCTAAATTCACAAGTACATGAGATGATAAATTTTTGATTAAAATTAAAACTAAAGGACAAAACTGCATGTGCATCAAAACCACAGATCCACAAGATCTATGAAGGAGATATACAGCGGGGAAATTCAGAAGTGGGAACTGGGAAAGACTCTTGTGTCTAGCTTTTTCAAAATGACAAACATAAAACATTAGCATTGTTTAAAGCCAAATGAAATAACTGACATCTAGCCTGTTTCATTGTATCATCAACTGCTACTTTGGCTTAAGCTAAAGATTATTGACAGGAACACCAGGGAAAGAAGGCTCACTATGCCATCTTAACATTAGTCTTTTCTGATATATGAAGCACAGAAGGTAAAAAACAAAATAAAGCTACATTTTCTGTAAATACAGAGCAGGACATTAAACACACCCCATAAGAAGAAACAGAATTGACCATTTTAGAGCTACTATTTTCTTATGAATCTCCAAAAGAGCAACAAATATCCCATGGTTTGGTGTGTTCTTGCTGGGAATGTTACATTGGTCCAGTACTCAGACTGTTCCGTTTAAAGAGAATGAAATAACACCTTGCAAACCGAAATATTTAAAAAATTAAAGATCGCCAAAGCGATCTGCAACATATTACATGAGAGAGAAGTTTTCCTGTCAGCATAAACTTAAAATTATTTTAGTTCAAGATAACAAACCAGACACATTTGGAAAGTAAACACTAGGTTGGACTCTGCTATTGACATTAATAACCATTAAAAAAATGGAGTTGGCTTCAAACAAGTAAAAAAGATTAACAAAGGAAATGCTATCTGATTAATAGCTATGCTGAATCTCAACAGCTGCTACGGTATGTAACTTTAGCAGTTAATTGTACCCCTACTGTGGGTGAGGGCAAGTGATTTGTAGAGAGGTGTTATGGACACTTAATCCATTCTACTGTCCCCCTCAGCAAGATAATATGTTAAACTAAAACCTTGGTCAAGGCTTCTAAGACTTTGATACTCTCAATTCTTAGATTAGAAGAAGATTGGTTCTTCGATACTGTAAATCAATAGCAGGGTACAAAAACTATTCAGCCCCAAACAACACATCAGGACTTCTTAGTGGTACAAATACTGGATAAATGCTGCAAAAACAGGCCGTGACAGTATCACACCACTTAAATGTTCTGCAGTGTTCTACGTTTTCTCACCAGCAGAGAGATTATACTCAAGGGATTTGGGGTTTTGTTTGTTTTTAAACTTGCACGTGCACGAGGAAATGTGGATGTGTAACAGAGCAGGATGCAGCTAGCATTCAGCACTTCATCCTACAGTCTAACAGAAATTATACCATTTGAACTATAGATTAGAACTGTTAAATCTTTCCTGAAACAATGGGAGAGTTCTTTATCCTATTCATGCATTGATTATTATAAAGGGGAATAAATGCCACAGTAAAGTTTTATTTACTCAAATGCATCCACATAATAGGTTTTGGGTTGTGTGTGTCTCTATCAGTAAGTCAGTTGCTTATTCACCTGCCAGTAACAGAAGAGTAACACCAAGAAGTACTAAACTTCATAGAAAAAAAATTAGGAGCATTTTCCTCGCCCTTAAGCCCCGATAACCATCTCTGAAGTCAGTGTTTTTGCATCCTGGAGCACTCTGGAGGTGCCCTCAAACTGTTTTGACACTTTAAGCGCACCAGCAGCAATCCTAATCTCAATAATGCAAAACTCTAATGAAACCACCCTAGGTAATTCAGAAGCAAGGCTCACTGGAGTCATGTTTTCAGACTTCCCTTTAGACAGACAAAAACACTGATAACTGAGCAGGTACCCAGTAATTTCTCCTCCTGATTTCAGTGAAAGACCTTGGTAAAAGCAGGGAAGCACTGCTGAAGGGTGCAAGGTTATACTTAGTATTTATAAAAGCAAGTGGCAGACAGCAGGAGCTAGCTAGAGGAAGAACCACTGGGACCCTTTCCCTGATGCTATGGAATTCTCTTCATATCAGAATCACTATGCAATTTTCATTGCATTACGACCAACAGAAACTGTGATTGGGACCAGCACTACATGTCAAAGCCAAACAAATCCTCCAACCAACCTTGGGAATTCTCCAGCATTGCAATCTGCTCACTGTCAAAAGCAAATTAACACAGCTCTGGACTCAACATTGTCCGCATCTCAATTCGTGCCATTGCCTATGCTAGAGGAGTAAGAAGACCACCAGTTCGGCCAGCAGGAACTGCTGCTTAGCCCAGTCTCAAAGCACCTAATGGCACACTCAGTAACCAACAGTCACTCAGTTACTTTAAACACAAAGAAAAGCCATCAACAAAACCCCCACTGTATTCACGTTTTATGCAGATTCAAAATGTGCCCCCTCAGCGGCAAGTAAACGTTACCCTCTTCTACATCAAGCAACCTCGGATGAGGTCCGTTACCTCATCAAGAAGAGCAGTTGCCCGTCAGATTTAAGGCAATGAATAACCAGCCACACAAGCAGAGTCTAGAACGGCAAGAAGGGGCACCGTGTGTTTGGGCTGAGGATCATCTCACTCCAAGGCGAGCTCTTCAGGAGCCCGGTGAAGCCTGTCGTAGGCACGTTTCACATCCAAGCCAGTGAACCGGCCCAGTTCCTCCCATTTCCAGCCCCCCCGGGAAGCCGCGGCAGCAGGAGGAGGTGCTCACACGCGTGAGAAGGCCCACGCACAGGTCTGTGCTGTGCCTGCCCCCTCCTGCCCGCAGACACCGAAGCACCCGCCGCAGGGCTCGGCAGGGGGGGGAAAGCCTGTCAGAAACCCCGTCCCTCGGAGGGTTTAACAACCCCCTTCCCCCTCCAGGGGCCCCGGCCGCTCCCGACCGAGACGGGGCGCTGCGCTGAAGGAGGAGGCGCCACCTCCTGAGCTCTGCCGGGAGACGACACCCCTTCCCACCGCCGTTACACGCCGCACGCAGACCC
>VXAK01002862.1:0-12230 GCA_013399435.1 Arenaria interpres | reverse complement strand
GTTTGTTGGGTTTTTTTTTTTTTTTTTTTTTTTGTGGTTGGACTCGATGATCTCTGAGGTCCCTTCCAACCACTACAATTCTGTGATTCTGTGATTCTGTGAGCGATCGGGGCAAGATTACTGCGTCGTGGCTTGCCTACGTCTCCTCAGGGCCGCGGCTGAGGAGACCGGCCCGGGCCCCGGCTCTGGCAAGAGGGGATCGTCCCTCCCGGCCGTAGAACTATTCGCGGCTGGCAGAGTCCTTGCGGCCCAGCGTGGTGCCCAGGTCTCGCCCAGGCACGCTGGAGGGGCAAGCCGGGCCAGCGGGGTGACAGAGAGAGGTTCTCTGCATGCGTGTGGTATGTGTGCGTGCATACGGTGCGGTGGGTTGGGTGCTTGTGTGTGCAGTATTCCTGAGCTTTTGGGGGGCTCGGTGAGAAATTTAATCCGTTTGTTCTCAGGGGAGCTCCTTCAGCCAGCTGTCCAAAAAACGTCTTAAAGTTGGTCTGTGAGGAGTCTGCCCTGTGCGTTTAAAAAGGAACATTAACCCAACTTTTAAAAGTGCTTCATTTTTTGTTATTAATTCCACTCTGCTGAAGTTTCCAAAGCTAAGTCTAACTCTTTGATACCTCTGCCTCTTAGTCTTGGAGGGAGTGAGATAGAGATATAAATAACGTAGGTATAAACGGTTTGACAACAGCACCTAACAAGCTCTTTGCAGCATGTCTCTACGGAAATGGATATACTGCACATGCACGGGCAGCTTGGTTAAATGGTGTTTTCTCCGTTTCGGAAGATCTGCCTCGCAGACCCAACACATCCAAGTGAAAGCCAAGCGTGAAAGGAGCTGGGCGCTCTCTTGCACAGGTGTCTGCTCTGGATGGCGCTGTCTCCTGGATTTGCCACTCAAACGAAACAAACGATACCGCCACCTGCAGAAGTTATGTACCTAGTTTTCAGCAGTGCGGTCCTTCCCATTAGAGTTGCTTGGGAACCTATGTGCGAGAAAAAGGGCCTTTCCTTGGACCAGGAAGAAAATAATCAAGTTCTGATACCTCAAGAGATATCAGAAGTATCTCAAGAGAAGCTCACAGTGCAGAATGCATGGGTTTCCTTATTTAGCAGGAATTTCTGCAAGGAAGTGCCTGGAGTCCTTTCTCAATGTAGCTTTGCATTTTATAATCCAGGTGCTCAGTTTTTATTATATATTTTCATGTTTGTATGATAGCATCTATGTTTAATAATATGTAATCATAGGGATTATATGCATACTATATTGTATATTACACATTATATGGGTATCTGTAGATCTGTAGACACACACGGAATTCTTGCAGTGTCATATAACATCTAAGTGTGGGTTTGAGGGCTTGATCCTACAAATTGTTGATTACATCCCTGGTGGATCACTGCCCTCAGGTCCAAGTTCAATATACCTGAAGGCTTTAAATACTCTTTAAGATAAAAATTGTTTCCTTCGATGTTCAATAAGCCTAGTTGTTCATTTGGGGAAGAAAAAAAATGCAGGAAAATATGGACTATCTTTTGAAAATTACTCCTGTCTTTTCTGCACCACTTGGGGGAAATCATCCCCTTTAAACATGTCTGGAAAGTGCCATCACCCCCAAAAAACCCACCTCCATTATGTCAAGTCATATAACCATTCATTTTCCTCCTGTAAGAATAATGATCTCTGCTAAAACAGAACAGTGATGAAGCTCATGAAAGAATTGTTTGATTCTTCTCACATTTTTGCTTAGAAGGAATCGATTGATAACATTTTAGTTGGGAAAACCCAGGTTCATTTTTGAAGCTAGTTAAGCTCACTACTTTCCTTCTTCGTTCATACAGAAAATATAAAGATAATATAATGTCTTTTCTGATGTGGATGGAGGTCCCTCATGAATTAATATACATATCAGAGCCCTGACTTTCAGGTGTGCCTAGAAGAGATACACAAATTAGATCCAAATTGTGTTTGTGTATAAACAAAAGCAATTTAAGGGCTCTTCTTACTATCATGGAAAACAATAGGATTGTTTTATAATACAGTCAAGGCATGTTCAGAAGTTCTCTTTTGATTACTTAAATACATTTTTACATCATGTTCAAACTTTTTAAAACTTAACTTCCAAAGAACACATCCAACTTTCTATACTGTTTTTTGAGGCTATTCAGTTCTTCCCTTGGAAAAGCATACTCTAACCTAATGGAAGTTTTGTGTGAGTATGAATTGAGCAGCTGAAGTCTTTCTTAAATTATTCAAATAACTAATGCAAAAATTATATATCTTACACTTACCATGTACTTCAAGCTATTTAGTCTTGAGAACAGAAGGACAAAGTGTGTCTTTCTATTTTTAAGCTGAATTCTCCAGTGACTTCAATAGGGAGTCTTATAGACACATTGCTCCTATGGCAAGGCATGTACTGACTGAGGACTGGGATTCTGGCTTTGGTACTTTCATTGCTTGGCCAGATCATTTTCAGAGTGGCCTACTTTCTGCTCACAAATGCAGGTGTACTATTTGCAGGGAGAGTTCTGAGGAGACAAAGTCATTAGAGAAAAGATGGAAGTAGAATTACTGCATTATACCTCGCCAGAATAATTAAGAAGTATTTTAAATGGTTTATCTCCATTTGTTTTTCCAGTAGTTACAGTAGTATGAAAGATAATTTTTAGAAGTCTTGCCAAGAGGTTGGTGCTATACAATCTAATGAATTTTGGGAGTAAATAATTTTAAATTCAACAGTTGTTTCCCCCGCCTTAAAATCCTGTGAAAACACTGCTGAATAGCTTGCTTTCACCTTTAAATATAAAGTTTGTAAGGTTAACAAGAGATGGGCTTAAGAACTACATTTTTATACCAATAGCTACACACCTATAAACTGATCAACTGGGCCAAATTCTGCCCCTTTGAAATAAATTCCACTGATTTTAATGGCTTTAGAACCAATTTGGTGATTATTCCCTAGTTCATAATCCACTTTTTTCTCCTCTTGAATTATTAGAGTTCAACAACAACTCATGCCTAACGTCACTGGAACTGACTTGCCCAGAGGGCTTAGCTGATTTCTGAAGGTCAAAAGCAATTTTCGTGTATACCTATATGCATATTGACATTATTGTATTTCTAGTAACTGCTTTAAAAAAGATTAAACCTGAGTGTGAATACATTCTGAAAGATGTAGACATCAGATAACAGATAGTCCATACCAGAAAGAGAGTACATGTAATCACATAGCAATGTTTATAGACAGTGTCAGAAAAAAAATGCAAATTCCAGAGCTTGCATGTTTGTATTTATGTGCTTCAGGTAACGGCACATTATAGAAAAAATACGCAGACAATTGTTCTTATATTAACTTTTCTGATTTTAAAGGCAATCAGTTCTAACATGTTTTAATGTCTGTTCTGAAAATAAGTAAATTAGAAGAGAAACATTTCCATGCTCATTAGAATGGAAAACATTATTTGATGGATTTTATTTTGATAATTTAAATAATAGTAACTTTCTACTTAGTCTGACTCAGCTTTTTCTATTTATTAGATTAATCATTTTATATAACACCAAAATCGATACAAAATCAAAGATAATTTTATTCTTCTGAACAAAATATAGGATTTTTACAACATATATTGGGGACCATTTTTATTGCAGTGCAACCTTCTTTTGAAATATAATTTAATTCTTATTTATTAATTTTACTTCAACACCATTAATATGATCTCTCATTAAAATATTTTGTTTATTAGGATATAGTATGTATCAGGTAAAAGCATCCTAAAACATGTTGTCAAATTCGCCATAATTGTTTGTTATTTTTCACTATATAAAAACGAAACTTGCATAACCCTGTAGAAACCACAGTCTTGCTGATGTACTGTTCTTTGCTCCAATTAATTATATAGCAAATCATATTTTGCCATCATTTGCCTTACAAAGGAAAGGAGGCTTAGAATTACGCCATCTCTGGTGTGCAAATTGTTAACGATTTGTTGTGTATGTAACAATTACAAATGCGAGGATTTGATTTCAGACGAGGTCTACTCGGGCATTTTTATTCTGCATCATCTCTGGCAGATATAAATGCAAACATTTTCGTGTGTCAATGAATCTTTTGGAAAAAATTGCAATTCGCCAAATAAAATTTTAACAAAGAAAATCAGAAGGACAGTTACTGTGACTGCAATATTGAAACTTTCGACTGGGTCCACTGTCTGCGTCCTGCCAACTCCAGCCTCTGACAGACATAGGTGTGCTGCGAGTATGTCTGCGAAAGAGCGAGGAAGGGGCCACAATTCATAAAGCCTCCTGTGTAAATTAATCCCGAGAGCCTGCGTTATTGTGTTTAGTCGGGAACTGAAGATGTTACTGTACTATTAAGTAGACAGCAGACCTCATCTTTGACGAAGCAAAAAGCCTCCATTCCCTGCGGAGTTACTTCCTAATGTTCCTAATCTATCGTTTAAAACAGCTATTCTTGCTCTCCAGCTCCAGCTGTCAACTGACATGTTGCAAAGATCTTTTTGCTTGTGCAAAGATCTTTAAAATTAATTATTACCATAATTGGGAATAATAATATTTAAAATAAAAAGAGGAAGGAGGGGAGGCGATGCCCGCCGGAGCCGGCAGCCCATTTGTATCCCGGGCAGTAGCCTCGCACCACGGGGCTCTGCGCACCCCACGTGTAGCATGTGACCCCCATCCGGGCAGGCGGGCGGACATGCCTCGGGCAATCCTTCAGCCCCTTCCTCCCCCTTTTCTCTCCAAACGCTGCGCCCCACAGGCAGAGTCCCGAGGCGCCGCGGCAGGACCGAGGTGTAGAGGCCGGTGCACGGGTGCGGAAGGAGCATCTCCGCCGGAGCCCCAGTGGCCAGCGCGGATCCGTGTATCGTCCTTCCCTCCTGTGGCTTTCTGATTTGGGGCGGGAGTGGGAGGGAAATGCCAGGGCGAAGGGGAGGGGGAGCCACGTTGCAGATCAGTGTGAGGCAGCACCCGTGGCCACCACTCGCTTCCATCGCCCCTTATGTTTTCTTCTCCTGCCTACCGTTGAATCAGCAGGGTTGGACTCGAAAAGTCAGAACTAATCTCTGCGAGTATGTGTGTGACGTACATGTCTTCCTGAGGGGTTGCGGACGGGAGCGGACCGGTGTCAGGCATCGCGGCGGTAAGTACCGGGGCGCGGAGCAACCCTGCCACCCTGCGCCTCGGCAGCCTCACCTCTCCTCCACACATACACACATTCTCTCGGGAGCTCGGGCTTTGCCGGGGGCTTGGTAAGGCCAGGCGATGCCCCGCTGGGCTCTGGAAGAGGCCACGCTGTGTCACCCACGGGGCAGGAGGAAGGTGTCCCGGGAGGGCGACCCTGCCCGCTGCCTCCCGAGGGCTCGAGGGGAAGAGGAACAGCTCTCCCCCAACACCCGCCGGCCTCCTTACACCTTGTCACCCTGCGATCCCTCGTTGACTTTCTACGGCACTTCAGTCTTCTGAAAGCTGGGCTGAATGGGTTGCAACGGACGCAGCAACCCCAGACGGTTACTCCCCTTTCCGTAACTTTTTACTCTCAATGATAAATCTAAGATTTATCTTTAATCTTAGAATCTTTAATCTTTAGTCTTTAAATCTTCAACCGAACAAAGACTTTTGGATTACAAGCCTGATCACCTGATAGCGACTTTGTTTTTGTTAAACGCACACGCATCTGTCGGGGGCTGCATTGAGCTGGAAGCGGTAACACCTATAGGGAAATTGGTATTCACACCGTTTCGGGCAGAGCTGGTACACATACGGCAATACGTACACACACACGTTCGTATCACATGACATTTATGTGTGTGTGAGAGAGAGAGAGATCGGGTGCGAGCACATTGTCAAGTTCCCAGCTGGCTACCTTTTAACAAATAATCAAAATAAATAAGTGCTTGCTGATGGTTTGGGTGAGGTGGGAAGGACTGGGTTGATTGGTTTGGTTTTTTTGATTACTCTGGGTAAGTCTGACAATTGTTTTTTTCCATTAATTGAATAAAAGGGAAATGCTATCGGGAAAATAGTACTGCCTATGTGAGGGAGACAGATGGAAGGAAATAAACAAAAGTTCTGTTTAGTTAGGTTGTCAGAGTAAGCTAGCTTCAGAAAGTCTTTTATAATGAATATGCAAGTTTTAAAGCCTATATAAACATTTCTTTCTACTCTCACTGAGTTTAATTTTGGGGATGTGAGGGGAGGCGCCCTGGAAAGGTAGGTGACTTTCCTTTTATCCCACTCTATGAGTCTGTTAGTCGGCTGCAAACCGCACTCCTTTGCCAGCCATTCCCAGGTTTTCTGCAATATGCCTACAGCTATAGGCTGCCGTCTCAGTCTCGACGATTGAAGATGATAGGTTTACGTGTCCTGATTCATTATGCTGCTCTAGTTCTTGATTCATTCATTGCTACTGAAAAGCTGTGAAAGAAGGGGGAGGGAGGGGAGAGAGGCACGCACACACTTGTAGGGCAAGGGACTATAATGATTTTGTGCGTTTGGACTAATACCCTGTGTTGTTTTGTTAAATTAATAGTTTTCATGTTATCGGACACGAAAGAGAAATATATTAGATGTCTGACACTTTTTGCCAAATAGGGCAAATTTGCGCACAGCTCTCAACAAAATGGCAAGATGCTGCAATTCTTTCTCAGGGGGTTCTCCTAGAGCGTGGGAACGTGTCCGAGCAGCGGCGTCGGTTAGCCGCAAGGCCGGCGCCCCGTCGATCCGCTCGTGCGTCCTGCCAGTCGGGTCCTCTGTTCTCTGGGTTTGGGGCATGAGGCAGGATGGGATGGGAGGAGGTCGGCGTGTCTAGGGCAAAATGAGAGACACCCATTACTATTATTTTAGCGTAAAAATGATCACCAGCAGTTCCTGGAGTTATTAAAAGAAGAGAACACTACCCTTTGGAGAAAGAGAGCCAGGAAAATGTTAGCTCTGTGTCTTATTCTTGATTTTGGACTAGGTGTGATCAACCAATATTTAGATATCTCTTTACTACTTGCGGATGCAAGCTGATTTTTTGTTGATTTTAATTTATATTTTTCTATCAGTCTAAACGAGATCGTTAAGAGGATGATATATTGGTTCATTTTAGTAGACCTGCATTTCCTGAGAATGAACCCTCGGTCTTGTGATGCTACTAGCGACGAACTCATTCTCAAGTTTTATGACCAGGGAGACTTAGCGACATTTTGCTTATTTACCTTAATGCACATTTAGAAAACTCATTCGAAGAGCTACTTTGAGTCTCTGCATTTGTGTTCACGGTACAAAAGTTAAAACCTCTGATAGGTAGTTGCCGCAAGTTGTGCCACACCCTTTCCTCACTGTAAAAGAAATGCGCGTTGTTATGTTTTTGGGCAAGAATAAAAAAACTCCTGCAGGTGCACAAAAAATGTCCTTCGAAACAGAAAAGTTATTCTCTTCTCCAACTACAGCCCGTTGAGAAAAGCCTATTGGGATACAAAACAACCAAAATTCCTAGAATTAGATCTCGGAAATCAATTATCAAAGCACACCCGGCTAATGAACTACTAAAATAACAACAGAAAGTGGCGGTTAATCAAATCAAATATAGCCTCAAACTTCTTGGATGTGTGTCTTCCTCCTAGAACCATTAGTGCTCCTTCACTGCCATTTGTACTTGTAAAAACTTGTAACATAAATCCGGCCTTTTCATTTTAATGACTTTTTTAATTATTAAAAAGAGGAAAGGAGAATAGGGTTAAGGTAAAGAGTGATACGATCAGCTAGAAAGTGTTTCCAAAAAAAAGTTCTTTTCGCACAGCCTCGATACAAAAATTAAATAAAGAACAGGGCCATTCCGTGGGGGCGAATACTAAAATTATAAATTATACTCTTGCTTAGAATATTATTGTCGTCCCCCTTCCCACGGTTTTCCCATGCTTTTCTTCAAACAGGAATCCACAAAGTGACCCCTTTTTTTGATCCTGGCAATTAAAATGCAAAGCGCGGAAGAGGCGGCGATTATTCCTGCTGAAATGTGTTTGTGGAATATTGCATTTCCCGGTATATATAACACAATACAAATAAGGTGAGAGAGGCGGCTGGGGTGAGACAGTAGCGACGGAGAACACACAGGTGCTGCCCTTTGCTCTCTGCGCTCAGCGTGTCCTTCACGAGCTTCTCTGAGAAGACTTTGCTCGCAGTGAGGCGTTTATCATTATCCCGATCAGGTCTCTAATTTTGTGGGTTACAGCCCAGATCTGGAGACGGGAGCGTGTGTATGCCGGGGGTGGGGAATCGAGATTCAGTCGCTGTAGCTGAGGGCTGCGGTCCCAAGGAGGCGACAAGGACAGCATCCCCACTTGTATCAGAAGGCGCGTTGCAAAAACACACTTGGTTTTTCGTGGAATTTTGCTGATTTCTGTCCACTGAAACGATCGCTCTAGTAGGGCTGAATTCTTGCTCTAGAGCGGGTCACGCAGAGGAGAGCGTTGCCATGTCTTTTCCCCAGGCTGCGCTAGATTGGGCAAGGGAGAGTGGTGCGGTGTGGCCCTTCCTCGCGCCCTAGCCCCGCCTATCGCCGGCGCTCGCCAGGGCCGTACGGAACACCGGTAGGCGTCGCTGTCTCTCTGCTGGACGTGGCCTCCGCGGGCGCTGGAAAGCTGCGCCTTCTGGGACACCTCCGTCTGGCTCCCCCTCCTGATCTCACCGCCGCGCAAAGCTTCCACGGAACTGGCCACAGAGCGGAGCCAAGGGGGGAACTTTGGGTAGGAAACACCCTTTCGAGGAGTCATGGAGCTGAGGGACACCCACGCCTTGCCAATCTTTTCCACTTGTTCTGTGCCAGGAGATCAGAAGTGGTCTCCGGCAGTTCAAGCTGATGTAAAGGGAAAAATTATCCAAACCGAAGCAAAAACAGGTTTAGTCCTCTCTGTGAGCCAAATATTATGAAACCAGCGAAATAACGGTTCATTTCAAACCTTAATTTATTGATTGCTTATTTTATGCCAAGTTATAAACTGATTAAGAAAACAGAAGAACAGAAAAACCATCAGGAAAATTTGACTAATTCTGTTAGTGCTAAAAGCCATAAATACCTCGTGTATGGAAACTCAACTGCATTGGCTACTTATCCTAGATTGATGCTGAAGTTAATGTTTTGAATGCTCACTAAAATGTATCTAATAGAGTTTATTGTATGTCACTCCTTTGCTCTCCTCCCCGGAAATCTAACAATTTAGCAAATATTTTAAATATGCATGAACTCCTGAATATTAAAATTCTCGCTCACTCTTCCCCTGACGCTCCTCTTGGTTTCTAGCTTTCTACCTCTAATCGGGAGACATTATTAATCAGAGAGAGATTGGTATGGCTTTGTATTTTTTTTTTCCAAAGGATGTGTATTATGAGGTGTATTCGCACTGGACGTGTAAGGATATCCAAATTATGATTTTTTTTTTTTTTTGTGAAGGCAAAACCCACTAAATTCAGCCTTTTCCCTACTTAAAAAAAATCATTTTATTTCTCATTTCAAGTTTCGGTTATTCTACCTAAAATTACATGGTTGTCATTTTACATTTTTTTTCGTTCAAGGGTTTAAATCTTGCGGGGAAAAAAAAAAAAAAAAAAGATGCTTTTCTGTATTGCTATACCTGTATCTCCCTTCTTCTAAACCAATTTGTAAATAATGCCAAAACATGTATGTTCATGCGTAAAGCATATCGGCGCAGATCTGATTATGTACGGTTTGACTAAAAGAAAGATAAGAGAGGGCTGTAAATCTAGGGGAAAATCTACGTGTAAAGTGTTGAATATTAGATTATTCTACCCACTAAAAGTGTTACAAAAAAGACGAGGGAAGGAATTTATTTCATGTATTTATTTTCAACCCAACGCCTTCTCTCAGCTGTAGCGATTACCCCAAATTTGAGTATTATTAATGGTACTTTTTTTTTCTGTCTGAAATCCTTGAAATCGTCACTTCAGTGGCATATTGAAATCATATGTGAGTTGTACGTGCCTTTATTTTTAGCTTTAAAAGGCTGAGTTAGGGGGGGAGGTATTTATTGTTCATATTCTACCGGTCAAATTAGCGTTAAAGTGGCAAGTGACTGAGGCAAGACAGCTGTCTCCACGATGCCTGTGGCACATGCAGGGGCGGGGAAGCGGGGGAGGGGCGGACGGGCTGGGGAAGCGGCCCGCGCAGAGCGCTGCCTCTGCATGAGCTGGCGTTGCTGCTGGCTGTGGGGCTTATTCAAATGTCGCCCGCTGCCTCTGTGATTCGCGGGGATCCAGCCTCCGTATGGTAATACGGGGCGGGGGGGCAGGTGTGTGGCTGCGGCGATGGAGGTAGAGGCGGAGGGGAGCTTTGGGGGGGCTCAGGCACTGCCTCCGCGGTAGCCCAGCTGGGGCAGAGCACCGACGGCGGCGCCTTCCGTCCGGCCCCGCCGGGTGCTGTCCCGCCGGGTGCGGTGCCGTCGGGGGCAACGGCGGCGCGTAGCGAGGCGGCGGCGGGGGTAAGCAGCAGCGGCAGCACGGGGAGTGGCGGGGCGTAGGATCATTGCCCTGCGCCACCGAGGGAGCTGGGGGCAGGGAGACGGCCAGGGCCGCGCTGCCGCGAGAGACAGCCACACCGTCGCACACTTGTGCCGCGGGCAGAGGGACATTATGTAACATATTCATATACCCCCGCTCACCAACACCTACACACACACCGCTCTCCCTCTGTGACGTCTGCTACCTGCACACATACCCGAACTTGGACTAGGGACTCACCTATGTGAGTCTGTCTGCATACGTTACTACAGATCTATAGAGGAACGCGATTCATGTGTGCTAATTAAAAGCAGTGGAAATAATAGGTTTCCTTTCGTGGGCTAAGAGTCCCCAACATCACTCGTAAATGGGCACCTGCACACAGATGTGTAGTCCTACCGCTATTCATATGTGTAAAAAAAGTACTTTCCTATATGAATTATTCGTCTATATGGTAAGGTAGGAATTAACCTCATGGATGATAGTAACTGTTTCCGGATTTTTTTAATGTTTTACGGGTAGCCATCTGACCACTTTTTCTTGGGTGACATATATGAGCACTTAAGTGTAGGGCTTGTACAACTGGAGCTAGAGGTAGCGCTGGAAATATCATAAGAAATCCAAAGAAAATATACGTGTTGTGAAATAGGTAGAGTAATACAAATCGAGTATGACATTCTGATCTTTATTAAAAAAAAATAATATATGCATGGCAGTCTTGGAGGGGAGGTAATTTTTACCTTATACGTTTATGCAGGTAAGTCATTCTTGGTGTAACTAATTATCTATGCATGTATTTAGACTTTTTTTTTTTTAAGAAAAATTGTGTGTATGGGTGGGTATTGTTCTTATGGAAAACATTACTCCTTTAAAAATATAATATTTCTAGAATAAATAAAAAAGAGTAATCTTCTGGTTTTAAACAGATTTAAACTACTCTTTTTAAAATAAGATTTTCCCCATTAAGGTAAATCGAAATGAGCTAATATTAGTTTTAAATATAATTCAAGGCCTGTGGATTTTCAGATAAAGAAAATGTAATGATAACAGCAATATTTTTAAATAGCCTTTAAAAATGCCTTTTCGGTAAAGACTTAGGTAGTTGCTTTAAAGCTACGCATATTAACATGAATTTTAATACATTAAACAATGTAGCAGTTAAGACAGAACGTAAAAAATGTCTTCCTTAGAGAAAGCACTCCATACCTGGGTCTACACATTTTAAGATAATATTCTGAAGTAAAACATTCCTGAAATCAACAGAGATATAAGTGCGTTTATACGTCGTAATTCTGCAATGAAATATTATAAATCCTTTTAATCAGTCCCCATTACACGCATTATCTATATTGCCTTATACCTTAAACCAGTATATTTTCCTAGTATGAAGTTAATTAGGCGATCAAATTTCCAGGTTCGACCTATTGGTATTGTAGCTGAACATAGCAATGATATTTGTCTCTCCTCTTAAGACTCAATAAGAATGTTGTGCACCTTTATTTATTTTATTAACTTTGTGCATATTTTGTAACCTTATACAAACAGAAGCGGGGAGGAAACTGCATATAAAGGCACATACACAGCAGAGTCATGCCAAAAGGGGAGGGGGGGGGAAGAGTGGGGGTAAAGAAAGGAAGGAAAGATCAGAGAAAAAAGCGATAGCTTCTAACTTACGGTTAATTTAAAAAATGCAAATGTAGCTTTACATATGCATCAGTATTAA
>VXAK01002836.1:140047-154559 GCA_013399435.1 Arenaria interpres | reverse complement strand
CAAAGTTTTAATTAGGAAAGTGGCCCGTGTGATGGTGGTGGGTGGCGCGGGCAGGGAGGGAGGGCAGAATTGCCCGTAAAGCAAGATAAAGTGAACGCGGATCAGGTAATAAGGATAATTACACGAGAGCCTGTGGACGTAAGAATGTCAGCCAGATGTTTCTGAGTCACGGAAAACCAGTGGTTTCCCAACAGATCCCCTCAGAGCAGCTGAAAGCATCTTTTCTCCCGCCAGGGCAGGGGCTGGGGACACTCCTTGGTGAGGAGCACGGGGTGGCTTGGTCCAAGGGCTGCCAAAAATAGGGCAAAATTACCTGTGGCCACTGGCTGGGAGTTGCTTTGTACGAGCTTTTAAGCAGAGGAAATCCTCAGCCCAACAGGGAACGGAAAGGGAAGAGGGTTTTGCTGGAGAGGCGAGTTCTGTGCCTTGCTCCGGGGCTGGCTTTGGGATTTTGGGGTGAGGGTCTGTCACAGCCACTGAAACGGGGTTGAAATACCCCCAGGAAGGATGGACGGGCACTGGTTCTTCTCCAGCCGCAGATATCCTCCGGATACGGAGTCGCCGATGGCCAGGGCTCGGCAGGGAGATACGAACGGGGCTGCTGATTCCTCCCGAGGAACAGGGAAAGCACCACGGGAGCGCGTCTGCCCCCACCTGCAGCTGCAGCCCCCCCCTCACCCCCCCCAAAGAAAACCCTGCTTATTCTTGTAAAAGTTTTGTTGGTACAAACACCTTCTCTGGGTCGCAGGGGTGGGTTCGCAGCCCCAGGAGGTGCTGCTTTCACCACGCCAGTTTGTGAATGGCGCATCTGTCAAGTTGACCGTGGACTTTGCTGTTGGTTTTTACCTAAAAAAAATAAAATAAAAAAATAAATAAAAAGCATTTAGTGCTGGGCACCAGAATCGGCAAAATAAAAGGGAAAGCTTCGGGAAGGGGGAGCTGGGAATGAGTTCCCACAGGATGGCTGTTCCCAGGGCCTGGCCAGCACCGTAACCTCCAAAAGTCCTCTGACCTTCAAATACCCTCCCCAAACCAGTTAAATCTATATAAATATATTGAAATAAGGAAACAAAAAGCTTTTTATTTCATGCGCTGAGAGTGCCAAATATCTGCGAGAGCCAATAAAGAACCGTTGCTCCAGGGAACGAGGAGCTGCGTTTCAGGTAAAACACAAACAACCTGAATCTTTCCCCAAAACTTGAACCAAGCCCAAAGTTCAAAAAAAAAAAAAAAAACCCTGAGGTTTTGTAAAAGAGGAGGAAAAGTGTGGTTACACGTTTTTGGTTTTCTCCCCGGTGTTGGATCGCAGCCTGGACCACAAGCATCAGGGGGGAGGTTTGCCCCCAGGAGGTGCGGAGCAGGAACGTTTGAAGGGTCTTCACTACCATCAGCAGTCCTGGTACGTGAGGGGTGACGGGGGGTTGTCCGTGAGATGGAGAGGAGATGCAGGGCCAGGCTGCCCCATCCTGCACCCTTCTGCATGCCCGGGTCGGGGGTGGGGGGCACAGGGGATGCTCAGGACCCCAGAGCAAGAGTGAGAGTACAGCCCTGAGCTGCAAAGCAGCCGTGTCCCAGCCTGGCTGTGGGGACCTGGAGCTGGGACTGTGACCTGAGCCCCGCGGGGACATCGGCTGGGTGGTGTGATCATAGAATTATGGAATGGTTTAGTTTGGAAGGGACCTTAAAGCCCACCCAGTGCCACCCTCTGCCCTGGGCAGGGACACCTCCCACCAGAGCAGGTTGCTCCAAGCCCCCTCCAACCTGGCCTTGAACCCCTCCAGGGATGGGGCAGCCACAGCTTCTCTGGGCAACCTGGGCCAGGCGCTCACCACCCTCACACCAAAGAATTTCCTCCCCACATCTCATCTCCATCTCCCCTCTTTCAGTGTCAAACCCCTCCCCTGGTCCTATGGTTCCCCTCCCTCATCAAGAGTCTCTCCCATCTCTCCCGTAGGCTCCCCAGCACCCAACAAGCCCAGGGCCAGGAGAAACTCAAAGGTTTCATGAACCAAAGAATTACAGAGCCACAGAAAGAGGGAGAGACACCTCAAGACAACCAGGAGCAATTTGGTCCCCTGCTCCCACAGCTTTCTGCCGGCTCTCGACATCCCGTCCACCCTCCACAGGCTCCCCAGCACACGGGGAAGGAAAAAGCCACTGGAAGTATGAGAAAAGGGACACCCATCACCTGTTTGCTCGGTGACAAAGGCAAAGCAGGGCAGAGAGGTTGAAATGCCATTGCCAAGGGCACGCAGGGGCTCTGGGGCACAGGACCCGCTCGCCCGGTCTGCTCTCCTCCACCGGACACGGGCCTCCATCTCCACCTCCATCTCCTCCTCCATCCCAGGGAAGACAAAACAGCCTTTAACCCAGATGGCAAATATCTGATTAAAAAAAAACAACCCACCACCCAAACCTCTCCATCTAACACAAGCGAAGGAAGAGAACAGGTAAAGTTATGAACCGTCAGAGCAAAATCTGCTCTAGGCTGGGACCGGGACAAAGAAAATCCACACTCATGTGACGCTACCCCATGCCAGTGTATATATAGGCTGTGTATTTTATACTTAAGTTACTTAAAAAGAACTTTAAAGCCAAAACGCTGTTAAAAAGTACATTGTGTGCTGCATTGTAAAGATAAATTCATTATTTAAACTTGAAAAGGTGACTCATCTAACATCTATTATAGAAAGGAATCAGAACACACACACACAACACGAGATTTTCAAGGAGTCCGGTGATTTAGTGTCTCTTTCTTTCTCTCCCCACACTTCTTGCCTCCTGCACAAGGATCTATTGAGAAGCTGCAGAACAAACGTTCCCTTATGCAGCTCCAAAAAAGTCTCCGTCAGTTTGTCTGAGACAGCTGCCTCCGAGCACGCTATGGTTACTCATTAACCGGGGCTCCCGGGGCAGGGAAGGAGGAATAAACTTAATAGACCCTAAACCAGAGGCAAAAAAAAAAAAAAAAAAATTAAAATAATAGTAATTAAAAAAATAAATAAATACATCAGGTGCCCTGGAAAATAAAATGGGAAAAGCAGGTGGCACCATCAGCACCTCCGTGGCTGCGATGGGCCACCGGCTCCGGGAGCAGAGGGGACAATGACACGGAGGGTAAACGTATGGGGACAAAAGAGTAAGATTATTAAAGGGGAAGAGAAGAAAGAGAGGGGACAGAGAGGCACTTGTGCTCCGCGGTGCTTTATATGCTCAGGGTGCCGGGGGAGGATTACTTCATTGCGGGAGGCTGCCCGGCTCTGCGCCCCAATGGGGGGGTTCATTCCTTCCCCCCGCCCCGGCCACGCTTTGCATGAGAATGAGGGGCTGCTCTGCCGGGGAGCCCTCTCGGTGGGTCAGTCCGTTCGGGGGCCTCTCGGCTGCCGGAGGAGCCGGTCACCAGCCCCACTGTCCCACGGGGAAGTGTCCCTTCTGCTGAGAAGGACGGGCAGGTCCCCTCCTGCTCCCCCCAGCACATCCCTGCGTGGGGGCTTCTGACCCCTCCATGGCAGAGCCACGGCTTCTTCTGGTGCTGGACCTCAAAGATGAGATGCCTCGTCCTCTGCTGTGGGGACAGGCTGAGAGAGTTGGGGGGGTTCAGCCTGGAGAAGAAAAGGCTCCAGGGAGACCTTAGAGCCCCTTCCAGTCCCTCAAGGGGCTCCAGGAGAGATGGGGAGGGACTCTGGATCAGGGAGGGGACCCATAGGACCAGGGGGAAGGGTTTCGCACTGAAAGTGGGGAGATTGAGATGAGATGTGGGGAAGAACTTGTTTGCTGTGAGGGTGGTGAGAGCCTGGCCCAGGTTGCCCAGAGAAGCTGTGGCTGCCCCATCCCTGGAGGGGTTCAAGGCCAGGTTGGAGGGGGCTTGGAGCAACCTGCTCTGGTGGGAGGTGTCCCTGCCCAGGGCAGGGGGTAGAGTGAGATGGTCTTTAAGGTCCCTCCCCACCCAAACCATTCTGTGATTCTATGATCCAGCTGAAGGGTGGGTGGGATCCTGCCCTGTCCACCTGAGACCAGACACTCCTCTGGCCATCACCACCTCCTTCTTCTTCTCCCTCCACCATAACCCTTGGGAGGAGATATGTCCCCCGGGCTGGTGGTGCCTCATGCCCTCATTCCTCACAGCCCCCAGCCACGGGTTTTGGGAAGGAAACATCCCAGAACTGTGTGCCCACCTGTGTGGCAGCTCCATGCCAAGGCAAGGGGTCGCTGCCATGTCCCCAGTCGCCTGGGGACACTGGGCAGCACCGCCTGCCCTCCTCCTCCCTGGCCGAGGTGGGACGTGGCAGGGACGGGCCACGGGAGCGGGGAAGGCTGGTGCCAGCCTGACGTCTCCGGGAGATCCTGACCGAGAACAACAATTATAGTTGCAATAAAATGCTGGATATAGCTGCGAACAAGGGCAGTAAATCAGCCCTGCCTGCTCCGCCGAGCGCAGCCACCGCCAGAATTAGTTCTCTGTTTTCTATTTGCTCTCCCCGGAGATAAGGGGGGGGAAAAGGGGGGGGCAAGGGACTGTAATTATCTCCCTGCCTTTTGTCATGCGCTTTTTTTGAAACAATTAAAGGATTGCAGTCAAAGGAATGGGGTGGGGATGGAGCAGAGCCAGGACCCAAGCCCTCAGGACTTTGTAGGATCCATCCGAGCTGAGAGCGGGGGTCCTGAGGCCACCTTCTCCCAGAGGAGCCCCGAGGACGGTGGCACGGGGACCCTTGTGCAGCCTTGGCCGTGCCATGTGGAGCAGAACCATGGAGCAGCCAGACACCTGGATGCTCCGGGACAACCCAGAGCTGCAGACCCCTGTCCCCAGGGCCAACAAAGTCCCCATGCAAACCCTTTGGGGACAACCCAGGGCCAACAAAGTCCTCCCGTGAACCCGTCCATCTCTCCTAGGAGCCCCTCGCAGCACGTGCTGCTCTTCCTGAGGCAGCATCTCCCATCCCAGAGATGCCCATTTCCCACGAAGGTGGGAAGCAGATATTCCTACCCATGGCCCTACCTGTAGGGACCCTCGGACAGAGCCATCGGAGGCAGATGGGTCACAGAGACCCCCTGCCAAAGGGATGGGCAAAGGGGAGCATCCCCTGCTGACCCCATCTCGGGGAAAGCCACCCCAAACACAGGCAGACCCAGCCGTGACTCCGAGTCACCAACGATGCTCCAGGTATTTATTACCTGCTCTCTCCAGGGCTGGGATCTGCCCAGGAAAAGGGAAGGCAAAGGCTGGGAGGCAGCTCTCTCCCCATCCAGGTTGGCTGGTGCTCCAGAGAAACAGGTACCTTGTGATTAGGTTTTTTTTTGTGTGTGTGTGTGAAATGTTAAACATCTGGAGCGCAGCGGTACAAGGCAGCCTTTGTGCAGCTGGTAAATTATCTGCAATAAAACAGCACTTGTTTCAGAAAGCTTCAAGGAGAGGAGGAGGGGAAAAAAGGAAAAAAAAAAAAAGAAGAGAGAAGCCACCCCCAGGGGAGGAGGAACCTCAGACCTCTCCTCGGGTCCCACCAGCCTTTCCCACACAGAGCGGGGTGGCTCGATGCGTTATCAGCAGCCTGAGACCCTGCAGAAACCCCTCCGTGTCCCTGAGTCCTAAACCCCGGCAAATGGGGTCCCAGCCACGCCTGAGCTGCGGCACACGGTGCTGGTCCTGCCCGTATTAAATAATTGTCATTAAATATTCCGCATTTAGCTCCAGAAGGGACATCGTCCCTTCCCAGCTCGCAGCTTTGCAGCAGAAAGTGGTGCTCCCACGGGTATGTACAGATTTCTTGGTCTGAGAAGATCAAATAATAATTAAAAGGTTGATGTCCTTAAGAAATACACACCCGGCCGAGCAGACGGGGCTTGGGGAGGTGGGAGCTGGGGGTCCCCGGGGCCGGTGGTGGCTCCTGCTCCCTCCTGCAGCATCCCTTTCCCCGCGGGAGACTGCGAGGCCCCACCTCATCAGCTCGTCATCTCCTCTGAGCCCAGTCCACGCCTGGAAATGAAGGAGTTGGGGAATTTTGCATCTTTCCTCGGCTGAAAGGAAAGGCCAGGTAGCACCTCCTCCGTTTCCTTCTGGATTTCGGAGAGGTTGGGGCACGGAGGTGGAGCCTCTGCTCCCCTTCGCACAAAGGAGAAGGGAAAAAGACTTACACAAAGGGAAGGGAAAAATAAATGGTTATTTTGTAAAATAAAAATAAATGCTCACCGGCCTCTTCTGAGCCTGGGGAAGCAGCAAGAGCGAGGAGGGGTCTCAGAGGCAGCGAAACACCTGGGGGGGTTGGAGCCAAGGTTCATTTAGAGGAAGGAAGCACACTTGGGAAGGCTGGGGGGGGTCTCCCCCTCCACCCCAGGGACAGGATGGCACCTCACTGGGTCACAGCATCATCCCAACCCGGGCTCCCAGTGCCAGTGTGGCCGAGTCCCCGAGCACCCCATGAAGCCAAATGGGGCTGGAGTTGCTGCTGCGGGGGGGGGGTAAAACCCCCCCAAATCTCTTTTGTCTCCCTTCCACCCACCAGCGCTGCCTTTACACAGCAATTACCGAGGCCTCGGGGGCTTTCACACCCAGTCACCTGGGCCTCCTTGTTCTAAACAACTTAATTTGTTTAATGACTCGGGAGGCCCCGGGGGCCCCCTTGTTGTCTGGATTTGTTTCCCTGGTCTCCCAAAGGTTTTTCTCTGCGGTGGAGGCAGCCACCTCCCAACTGGAACCTGCACCAAGAGAAGTTTTAAGACATCTCCCCCAAAGCCCTGTCTCTGACCTCCCAGGGACACCTCCAGTGACTCCGGATTTAGGGCAAAGGACCTTCAAACCCCTCCAGAGGGTTTGTCCATCCACCGGCAGAGCCGAGCCGGGCGGTGGGGATGGAGGCAGAGCAGCTCCGGGACAAAATATGACCTGGAAAAGAAAGGAGAAAATAAAACAGGCAGTGAGATGCTGCTTCGTGCTCTAAGTCACACCTGCCCCTGCTGCCGGCCCAGATGGAAGCACCAAACTGGGAGAAACTGGGATATTCCAGCCCTCGCTGTTGTTTAACCCTGGGAATGAAGAGGAAATAAAAAGGGTTGGGGATGCTGAAGCCTTTTGCTGGTCCCGCTCGGGGCCGGGGCAGCAGCGCTGGGGCTCGGGGCTGGCAGAGATGTGGGGGTCCCAGCAGAGATGGGGGTGCCAGCAGAAGGGGGGTCCCTGGGGCAAGCCCGGGGCGGTGGGGAGTCCCGCACCCCGGCCGTTACCAGCACCTCCCTCCATTGTTTCCCAACCGGCATTTTTCCGTATGACCTAATCTTCCCTTGGCTCTCGCTGGTAATTTTATGGCAGGGAAATTATTTTGCAGTAAAAGGAGAGCAGATCCAGGCCATTCTCTCCTCTCCTCTCCTATTTCCATGTGGGGTTTGGGGTGGAGGGGTTTGTTTTCTGCTTCAGGCAGAGCAGGAGGATGGCAGGAGAGGGGATGGGGAGAGAGTGTCGGGTCTGCAAGGCTTTCGTTGTTCCTGTAAGAACAGCGAGAGAGAGAGATTTAAACAATTCCCCCACGCAAACCAGCTCTGGACACAAAAAGCTTTTTAGTTATCACCAGCATTTTGTAAGATTATATTAAAATAAACGGGTAAAATCAGTTTCCTGCTCTCAAGAGCCCCTTGTAGGATTACAAGGTACAGAAACGTATTCCAGAAATCTCAACTAAGGACTCGCGAAGAATATTTTCTCCCTGTCCTTCCACAAACGACTGCCCTCCACACTGTAAAAGCCCTAAAACAAGAGAAGAGCTACTAAGATCAGAGCTATGCACTCTGCAGATCCCACAACGTGTGATTTTCCTTCTTTTCCCATTGGGAATAACACTCCAGATCGAAGAGTTTGCAGCGGAGCCGCTGCTGGACTGATGGCATTTCACCCATGTGTCAACTTTTCCCACCTCAACACAACACAGAAGGAGTCATGTGGAGAACGTCCCTCTGAGATGGCAGAGGGGGGCCTTTCTGCAGCCACCAACCCCTTCGATGCGCTGAAATGAAGGGTTTTTTTAAGTAAAGCGACCAGGAGAAAGGCAACCAGGGGATCATCCATGAGCTGGAGTCCCAGCAACCCAACACAGACAAGAGCACGGGGCTTTGCAAGGGCTGGTTGGCCACGCAAGACTAAGTACACATACTTAGAGCGTGCCAATATACACCTAAGAAGAGAAATTGGCACCAAATCTCCCCTGGAAACTCAACAACCCCATATCTGCCCTGGGAAAAGAGCACCCCGAGCCATAATTTCTTCTCTTCCCTCTGCTCCCCCAGAACCAGGTTTGTCCCTGAGGCTGGGGATGTCCACGTTGGGGACAAAGCACGGCCACGGGGCACGGCCAGGGCCGGTGGGGTTGGGCTGGGGGCTCCGGGGCGGGAAGATGATCCCGTGTTGGCTCCGGGAGCCTGCGTGTGCGCGCAGGAGAGAGCGGGCGTCTCGATTTTAATTGCAGCCTCCTTTGCCAAGTACAACAAAGTCCGCGCACGAAGAATAGAAGTCATTTTGTCTGAGGCTTTGAATTGTTTCTTTCCCGAGGGGAGGGGAGGGGAAGGTGAAATCCATTCCTTTATAAGCAATGACTCAGGTGCTACGATCTACCCCGGGCGCGCATCTCGCCAGCCCCAGTAACGCTTTATGCCGTGTTTTGTTTGACGGCGTGGGCCCAAATAATGGGATTATTGTTCCCGTTGCGTGCAAAGCCCTCGCTCGGGTTGGTGGTTTTTTTTGGTTTTTGGGGTTGGTTTTTTTTCCCCCCCTTTTCCCCACCCAACCCTCGCAAACCGCAGCCACCTTTCGCCTTCCCCAGCATCCCCCCGGCACCCACAGAGGGTCCCCCCACCCATTCCTGCTCCCTGACTCACGGCACCGCCGGGCACCCTGTCACACCGGCGCGGGGAAAAGTGTGATTTCCCTGCCTTGTTTGCACAACTGTGACCGCAGCCCTTGGCCCCGCTCCCCCCCCGGCCTGGGCTGGGAAGGGAAGGGAAAGAGCGGCAGCGGAGCAGGCGTCGTGCCACGGTGCCAACCTCCGTGCCCTCCACGTGCCGTGGGAGTCGCCTGGCACGGAGGGGAGGCAGGGAATACGGTGGGATTTGCCCGGAGTAAAGGGGATGGGGGTTTCTCCTTGCACCGCAGCTCTGGGGGGGGGGTGGATCAGCCGCATCTCCTCGAAGGGAGAAGCCCAAGGCTTTGCATTAGTCACTCACAGCCCCAAATAATCCCCTCTCCAAAGCACTAATCCCCCGGCAAACACGCGTGCGGTGCCGGGCTATCAGCAGCCTCTCCATCCACCACTTAGTCACAGCTCAACACACCCCAGGCACCTCTTCCATCGCAGAGGAGTTTCCTCCTGGTCTCCTCCACCGTCTTCTCGCCAGCCACTGATTGCCCCGTGGCATTCCGTGCCCACGGCATCCTGCGGGAAAGGGGCTCGGTGGCTCAGCCTCTGAAAGAGTTAAAAAAAAAAAAGCCCAAGAAAAGCAGGAAAATACACCCAGTGCAGCATCGCTGGGCTTTTTCACAGCGATTTTGCCTGGCAAAGCTCTCCAAGCCCCAGCTCTGCACCCAGGACACCCCTGCTCACACACACCGAGCTGGGGCTGTGAAGAACTGGGGGGTTTTCCAGCTCTCAGGTCCCCCTCCTTCATTAGCAGGGCTTGCAAAAACCCCAAACATCCCCAAAAGCATCAGGAAGAGGCCACAACCTTATACCGGGCTTGGGGTTATTTTTACAGCCCATCACTAAAGCACACACAGGGGTCATTTAGAAAAAAGATTTACCTTTTGAGGGTTGGGGTTACCCTTTATCTTTTGGGGTTGGAGGCTTTTGGATGGAGCCACAGTTGAAGTTTTCCTCCAGCCCCTGAAAAAAATTATTACCTTTTTAAAGTAAAAACCCTTAGAATCTAAAGTTTTTCGATATGTAAGGCTCCACAGAAAAATGAGTAGGGAGGGGGAAATCACCCGCATTGATGCTACAATTTAATATAAGGCTTGTAAGGGGCTCAAAGGAGGTTTCAAACCGGTCCAGGCACTGCCGTGTCCCTCCGAAGGCTGACTGCCACCATCAGAAGGACGGACAGACAGACGGCCTGTGCCCGTGCAGCCTGCTGTGCTGCGGGCAGGGGTTTCTCCCCATTTCACTGGGGCAGAGACACTGGTTTTGCCGATGGTGCCCCTGGGGAAGGACCACCCCCCTGCCAGAGCCCCCCAAGGAGGGCAAAGCCCCGGCTGCATCCCAGCATCCGGGCAAGGATTTGGGGGCCAAGCACATCCCTACTCCCCCAAAACCCATTTCCCATGGGATAACCCTCCTCTCCTCGCCCCCCAGCTCGGTCTCGGCAAGAGCCGGCTCCCCCCCAGTGTGGTTTTGTGGGGGCTCAGCTGCCCGTTTCCATCCCCTTTCCTCCAAACTCCACCTTTTCATCGACAGCTTTGGTTTCCTGGGGTAATTTCAGGCCTGGCCCCCGGCCAGCTTTTCAATCCCGCCGAGGACGAGATATATAATTTCATTCACCTCCAGGGTACAAACAGAAAAGGAGGATTTACATACGCGCTTTCTGCATCGCCCTCCCCACTCGCTTCCTGCGGGTCCAATGTACGTAATTATCTCAGCTGGCTACATCTAAGCGGGATTAAATGCTTTACGTGATATTATCTCCCAGCAAACTGATTACAAGGCTGCCTTTAAATGTGTAATGTGTTTTTTTGTACCAGCTTACACCACGCGCCAGAAATCAAACAGGAAAATATCACCCCCGGCCTGCGAGAAATCCCAACCCGGGGACACCCCTGAGGACTTTTTGGTTTCATACGGAGGCTTTCCGCTGAAAACTGAGGGCTAAAAGCTTTAAAAACCCTTCAAGAGTGTCTAGAAAGGCGATGAAGAGTGGCTCCTTCCCAGGAGACACCAGTTGTGAAGGCCAAGGGCTGGTCCCTTCCCTCTCCCTGCCCCAGGGATGGCACAGACAGTTCTCACCTCCTGGTTTTGAAAAGAGGGTCCCAACACCCCTCCTGCCCCTGTGCCCCTTCTTCTTCTTTCCCAAAGAGGCTGCCCTTCCTGGTGGGGAGGCAGCACCTCTGACAAGCCAGGAATAATTAAGCTGGAGAAAAGAAAGGAGAGAGGAGAAGCAAAGCTACGGCTTCACGGCATGGAAATAAATCAGTGCAACCTCTGAATTTCCCATTTATTGAAACCAATCACAGTTAAAAGGTCAAATCCATTGGCAAACAGTAGTTTTGTATCATCCAGAGTGACCCACAAATGAAGTACAAATCAAATCCAACCCAAAAAAGAATAATAATAATAATAATAAAAAAAGAACCAAACAAAAATGCATGGCTCCAGCTTCGTTTATTCAAGGCTGTTCCCTTCGGCTGCCCTTCCTGCAGCATCTCCATCTCCAGTGGGACCCAATGATGCTCCTTGACCCTCCCCATGCTCACATTCCCACTCCCCAAGAGCCTGAGATGCTGGGGGCAGCCCGGGATGATCCAGTTATTGCTGCTGAAGGGTCTCAGGAACCCTTTTTTTCGGGTTCCTAAAGCATCCTGAGCGAAGAGGGAGGTGTGGTTTGCAGCATCCTTCCCACCTGGGCAGTTTGGTCCTCGCTGGAGGGTGCAGCAGGGATGGGGAGGGACGGGCAGGACCTGGAATGGACAAATTCTGCCTGCTCCAGAGCGGCCATCCAACAAGGGATGCTCGAAAAGCAGAGGGCGAAGAGGCAGGGAGACACAGCGCGTGTTTCTGGCTCTTCAGGTGGGATAATTAATTCACCCTGATGACTTATTTCATCCTGGTGCTGCTCAGGAAGAGGAGAGCTCCTGGCGGGACTCAGCTCCGAGCTCTTCTGCGGAGTGAAGTCTGAGCTCTTCGGAGGGAAGAACCCGCGGTGGCTCCTGAGGAGTTATAAACCATTGGAACCAGTAAACCAGGAATCGCTCGGGGAGGCCAGAGTCCCGGGCCCAGGTGGGAACGCATCCCGCCATACACCAGGACATCAGGCAGCACATCATGGACATCGTGGACAACCACACCTTGCCTTTTCAAAGAGTCTGTGCTGGAAAACACAAATATTCTTTTTTCCTGTTTTGCTTTTTTTTTTTTTTCCCAGAGAAAGCCTCGAGGTATTGGATATGATGCATTGGAACAAAGCTCCATTTCGGAGATAAATTCAGGAAAAAAAAAAAATATCACATTTCCCTCTTACAGACACCCCAAGAAAATTCATTTTTATTTGCCTGAACTATTTGCATCCATCCAAACTAACACCCTGGAGCAGTCCCAGGGAGCAGCGGGATACGGGAGACCTGCCAGCCCCGACCTGTTATCTCAGCCCCAGTGCCTTCCGCCTGCCCTTCCAAAAACGTGTGGAAATCGAGACTCTGGAAGGAGTTTCCTCCATTCTCCATCCTTGCTACTTAACCACAGACCAGCTTCAACACGCGACAGTGAATTTCTAATCTTCTACAGAACAAAGATGATCAAAACCCAGAGCGACCCGACAGAGAAGCCAGCCCAGCGCGGAGGGGACGGGACAGGGGGACCCTCAGCGCAGCCGATGCGTCCTCCAACGACCCTCCTGAGGGGAAAAGAGGAATCTGGTGGCGAAAGGAAACCAGGACCCGCGAGGAACCACCCGTATTTGTGCTTTGAAAACCATCGACATGACGTTGGAGGGGAGGAAGAGATATAAAATCATAGGAAATCAACACCAAACCAGATCCAAAAAAAAGTCTAGAGGATAAATGTGTGTCCAGTTCCGAACGCCGCCGCACAAATGGCTCTGAAGTCTTCTCCTGGGGGGCGTCGCGCTGCCCTACCCCAGCCCAACATCCAGGGACATCATCACCACAAATCCCAGTATGGATGTCCAGGAAGCCAGCTTCCCGTTGCCACTGCAGGGAGAAAAGGGGCCGGCGTCAGCTCCTGGGAACCAGGACCAGCTTTTGGGATAAGGGAAGAGCTGCCTTATACCTCATCTGGCCAAGGGAAGGGATCTTCCAGAGTCGTCTGTGCTTCCCCCCGTGTCTACTGGAATTTACTGGTGGTCACCGAGGGTCTCACCTGGTCTGTGCCTCGGGGATGATGTCATCCATCACCACGTAGACCATGGCTCCGGCGGCAAAGCCCAAGGCGTAGGGGAGGAGAGGCTCTGCCACCACCACGGCGAAGGCACCGAAGATGCCGGCTAAAGGCTCCACCATCCCACTCAGCTGCCCGTACCTGTGAAAAATTGAGATTAAAAGCTACCGGGGACCCGGGGCGAGGGCTGGAACAGCCTTCCTGGGGGGTGCCAGGGCTCTGCAGCCCCCCATCCCCATCATCCTCCCAAAGGGCACCGTGTCCAGGAGGAGGTTGGCCACCCGGCCATGCCAAGCCAAGCCACTTGGATTATTTTAAACAGGCAACAAAGGCGATTTTATCCTAACCTAGGTGATTTATATGTATTCCAGCAGCCTTTCAGTCCCTCAAGGGGCTCCAGGAGAGATGGGGAGGGACTCTGGATCAGGGAGGAGAGACATAGGATGAGAGGGAAGGGTTTGACACTGAAAGAGGGGAGATTGAGATGAGATCTCAGGAGGAAATTCTTTGCTGTGAGGGCGGTGAGAGCCTGGCCCAGGTTGCCCAGAGAAGCTGTGGCTGCCCCATCCCTGGAGGGGATCAAGGCCAGGTTGGAGGGGGCTTGGAGCAACCTGCTCTGGGGGGAGGTGTCCCTGCCCAGGGCAGGGGGATGGAACTCAATGATTTCTAAGGTCCCTTCCAACCCAAACCATTCTGTGATTCTGTTTTTCCAGGAAGGGAATTAAGGCACCATCCGATTCCTTCCCCCAAGAGCTCTACGGGATTTGGAGATCCAGCTCGTGGGCAGGGATGAGTCAGGACACAAACATTTGGACTAGAACTAAGGAAGAAAATTTTTACGATGAGGGTGGTGACACTGGCCCAGGTTGCCCAGAGAGGTGGTGGCTACCCCATCCCTGGAAACATTCCAGGCCAGGTTGGACGGGGCTCTGAGCAACCTGATCGAGTAGAAGATGTCCCTGCTCATGGCAGGGGGTTGGACTAGGTGGCCTTTAAATGTCCCTTCCAACCTAAACCATTCTATGATTCTGTCACCATTTCCAACCAGCACAGCTCAATCCCAACGAGGACATCTGGCCATAGCCTCATCCACGATGAAATTCTGCTCTCCCCCCTCCTGTTCTTCCCCTCCAGGACTGTTTTAACTCCCCGGACCATGGGAACTCCCTTCCCGGCAGCAGTGATCCCGGTGCAAGTTCCAGCATCGGCTGCACTTACGGAACGGGAGGTGGGTGGGAGGAAAAGAAAACAAAGCTTTGGGGGGAGCGGTTTCCACGCCGGCCCCCCCTGCCCTCCCATCCATCACCCGCCCCAGCACACGTGCACGGGCAGGAACGCAGCCCCACGCTCCCGGAGTTCATGCCCTTGGCTTTTTCACCTCGAGGGAAAAAAGGAAAAGCAAAAAAAATAATAATAATAATTAAAAAAAAAAA
>VXAK01002836.1:79157-111222 GCA_013399435.1 Arenaria interpres | reverse complement strand
CCAGGGCTGCAGAGGAAAACTGCCCAACCGTGCCCACCTCATCCGCAAAATTACACCCACCTCAGGCACCGTTCCCCGGGATGCCCTGGACCCAGAGCCCAGGAGGAGCCAGGGGAAGCCCCGAGGGAGCTGAGCTGGTGGCCACGGAGCCGAAAGCAGCCCCCAGCCCCGGGGGCAAGGGACCTTCCCAGCCCCGGCAGTGCCACAGCAGAGGGGCACCCGCACTTCGGGTGCACGCCAAGGACAGGGAAACAGCGATGCACGGCGTGCACTGGCACCCAGGAGAGCCCTGTTGGGCCAGCAGGGGGGTTTTCTTTTTAGCCCCCACCTTTTCAGGTGCCGGTTTTTGTTGGTGGCACCTTCCCTCAAGCAAGGGAGCGGGGCAGAGCCGTCTCACGGCTGCCGAGAGCATCGCTCGCATCCTTCACCCACCACCAGGTACCTCTCCCGGCCACCTCCCCTTACTTCCCACCCCCTCACCCAGCAGCTTGACGACTTTGAGCCGGTCTTTTCTCTCCACCAAAGTGCTTAATAGATGAAAATGTCAAAATATATGCTGTCGGGGTGACAATTAACGGGAGGTTTGACGAAAGGTTAAAGCAACCTTTCCCACGGCTCCTCCCCATCCCACATGAGTCACCGCCGCACCGAGCGCCCCGCTTGGCACCAAACACCCAGCACCGTCCTCGGGGGCTGTCTCTGACCTCTCTCCTCTCCCCACCCCGGCCATCACATCGCAGCACCATCCCCAACAACAGGCCCTCGCTCCCTGACGCCTGCGTGCCCCCCCGGGGGCCCCCTGGAAATGGAAGCGGAGATGCGACGGGCAGCAGCCTCGGAAAGCCATGGCCCCGGGCTGCGCTGGGTTTTCTTCCCCTGGGGGTGAAAAACGCTGTGAAAAATTCATGACTGTTCAAAACGTGCATCTTTCCATCCTCGTGAGCACGGGGGGGTCCCGGGGTCAGCGCTCTCCTCGGCTCCCCCAGACCCCCGGCATCATTTCAACCCCATCGGATCGCTGCACGACGGGCTCACCCCACACCCGGACACCTTCCCCGACCCACGTCTTCCTTCTCACCCTCTTCCCTGAAACGCAAGCTGCGGAGAGGTTCTTCTCCTCCTTTTTCTTACTGAAAATAACGCCTTTCAGGAGAAATCAAAGGGGGTCCAAGAGCGCCCAAGAATAACCGTTAACGGCAACGCAACCAGCAGCGGCGACAGGGGAAGGAGCCCGGCTGCAATTTCAGAAAAAGGCATCGCAGAGACGAGACACAGATTAATCGCCTCCCGTTCTCACGCTCTGCCGAACCCCAGTGGGTACCAAACGCCTATTAAAGTCAACAGTTGTAAAATAATCCCGATTTTAATAGACCCACAGAAAAAAAAAAAAAAAAAAAAGCCCTCCTACTTCAAAAAAAACGTTACCNCATCATTCAAAACAAACGTTACCAGCCTTTAATAGATCCCTGAGAATATTCATATAAATAATCACTTTCCTTTATAATTGAGATGCAATCTCCCACTCACTGGCCCAGCCCTCTCTCGGGAGGCTGAGTGCACGGGAGCACCTGTCCCCGGGGAATGAATTCAATCAATTTTTTGCTAATGACTGAGGAACCAGCCTGAAAATCATCCCCTCCCGAGGAAGACCAATCTGGCAGCACAGCACGGAGCCCCTGCAGCCACCCAAAAACCCCTCGCTCCATACCCAACCCCTCGGCACCAGGAATTCTGTTTGCACCCTTGGATTCACCACCATCTGGGGACCAGCTCCACCACAGAAACCACCAGTCGTGGCTCGGGTCTGATGGAGAAGATCTGGCTGAACCTGCCCACCTTGGTTTGAGGTTTAAAAAGCTACATCTCCAGCATCCCCATGTCACAACAGCATCCCCCTGCAGCGCTCCAGGCTGGGGGCAGAGTGGCTGGAGCTGCCTGGCAGAAAAGGACCTGGGGGTGTTGGGCGACTGTCGGCTGGACAGGAGCCAGCAGTGTGCCCAGTGGCCAAGAAAACCAACAGCATCCTGGGCTGTGTCAGGAACAGCGTGAGGAGTAGGACTCAGGAGGACCGTCCCCCTGGACTGGGCACTGGTGAGGCCCCACCTCGAGGGCTGTGTCCAGTTTTGGGCCCCTCATCACAAAAAAGACATTGAGGGGCTGGAGCAGGTCCAGAGAAGGGCAATGGAGCTGGTGAGGGGTCTGGAGAACAAGGAGGAGAGGCTGAGGGAGCTGGGGGTGTTCAGCCTGGAGAAAAGGAGGCTGAGGGGAGACCTTCTCGCTCTCTCCAACTCCCTGAAAGGAGGGTGTAGCCAGGGGGGGTCGGTCTCTTCTCCCGAGTCACAGGTGATGGGACAAGAGGAAACGGCCTCAAGTTGCGCCAGAGGAGGTTCAGATTGGAGATTAGGAAAAAGTTTTTACACTGAAAAGGTTGTTAAGCCTTGGAATGGGCTGCCCAGGGAAGGGGTTGAGGCACCATCCCTGGAGGTGTTTAAAAGCCAGGTTGACACGGTGCTTAGAGACATGGGTTAGTGGTGGGCTTTATCAGAGTTAGGTTGGTGGTTGGACTAGAGGATCTTAAAGGTCCCTTCCAACCCAGACAATTCTATGATTCTGTGATTCTATCCCACCTTGCACCCAGAGTGTGTCCAACCTGGACTTGGCCACTGTCACGCAGCGGTGAGACACCACCACGTGCAGGGAGCTCACCTGGGAGATGTCAAACCACCCCAGGATTTAGGTACAAACCTCACCGTGAAGCTCCCTCCTCACCTGCGGGGAAATACCCTTGCGTTTTGGACACAGGCAGATGCCCATCGCTCACCCCTGGCCCTCAACGAGCAGGGGACATTGCTGCCACCTTGCACCATGACCCGATGGCTCTGGTCACGTCGCTGCCGTGTCCTGTTTGCTCCCTGCCAGATGCCTCTGCTTAATGGTGACACTTGAGGCAGAAACGTCGCAGAGATCGAATCGGGAGCGAAAACACGGAGAGATGGGACTGAATACTGAAAAGCAAGATATTTTCTTGCAGGGCTGGAGCAGAGGGGACGGCCCTGGCTCCGTGTGCCAGGCTCCGGGGCTGCCTTGCTCTGCCCACCACATCCCAACGGAAAAGGAAAATTCAGGTTTCCATGGTAACGTTAGGGTGGCTGGAAGCATCACCTCGTGTCTGCCGGCAACTGGCCCCGGCATCAGCCCCGCTGCCTCCCCCGGGACCAAGCAGAGGAGGGCACATCGGTCGGGATGCTCCTGGGGTGAGGGAGGGATGTGGCACCGTGGTCCCCACAGAGAGGAGGATCCCAGCGAGGTACCTGCCACCGTTTGAGTGGTTTCTGTGGGAGAAACCACCATTTCCCAACTGCCGGAGGAAAGCAAGGCCAGGCATCACCACAACCTGGCAGAGGAAACATCTGCAGCTCCTTCCTCATCTCCACCACCGCATACAGACACCTGCCGGGAAATTCAAGCCACCAAGTGTCCCAGGGAGAGCCCCGGGGCATGGAGATGGTTGCAGGACACAGCCTTGGTCCTCTCCTGCATCTCACCCATAGTGGTATGAGTTAGGGGCAGGGATGCAGGCTCTGCAGCATCTCCACGCTGGAGGAACCCCCTGATCTCACACCACCACAGCCCAGCTCAGAGCAGGGCAGAGCCCTCCAGGACCTCCCCATGGGCCCACGGCTCCACCAGCTCCATCCCACCGGGGCTCTCCTCTTCCTCCTCTTCCTCCCTTCAAAAGGAGCACAAAGAGAAAGGTGGTTCAACTCACACCTCGCTAATTGCTATTTGTGATACACCAGTAACATTTTAATTAATCTGAAGTCTTCGGCATAACAGCCACCCAAGGTACAAAGATAAACCAGAATAAACAGGGCTTGATTAAATACATAATTAATGTTCCACTAAACTCAGCATATATGAATATTAATTAGCAGGAACAGTCTGCAGTTTGGCATCTCCTGTCATTATCAATTTATTCTTTACATTGCCAGCCCCAGCTTTGGAACAAATTAACAAACCTTTCGGTTGCCGGCAGAGCCCACTAAATGCAAACGGAACGCGAGGGCTTTACATTCAATTATCTCACCCGCACATTAACCAGCTTCCAGCACGTTTGCCTCAAACCAAAGACAGACGCATCGCCAAGACCAAAACATCCCTAAATGGGGCTCAAAGTAAATAAAACTGTTCTCTGCTGGCAATAAAACAGGCTCCTTCCCCACCGGTGGAGGAGGAAAATAGGGCCAGACCTGGTCCTTGCGAGGGTTTTAACCATGGGAAGGAGGGACTTGGTAGAGTTTGGGCTCAACCCCAGGTTTCAGAAGAGCAAGACCCACCAGAGACACTCGGGCAGACCAGGGGTCCAGCGAGGGGAGCGTGGACAGGAGTAGTCCCCTCCTCCTGCATCCTCCTCCTTGCATCCCCCCGAGCATCGCATCCTCCCCGAGGCACGTGAAGGTTTACGAAGCTTTATGAAGGCAAGGGGAGGGCAGAAAACCCTTGGGAACCACCTGGACAACCTCCAATGACGTGCTCCCCCTCGATGACGTGCTCCATCCTTTAATGACGAGCTCCATCCTCTGAGACGCTCCCCACAAGCACGTTGGGATCGAGGGAAGCGGAGCGAGCCCCAGGCACAGCACCAGAGCCACGTGCTGCTGCCGAAGCGAGCCCCGAGCCATTCTGCAAGCCCAGGGGCCATCCGAGGCGGTAGCCCAGTAGCCAGGAGCCATCTGAGGGTGCCGAGCATCCCCAGCTTCCCAGCTCGGAACACCCCCACCTCCTCCCTCCCCCCCCGGCAGACTCACCGAGGTGTCATTACGCCGCCGGAGCCTGCGCTAATTATAGTTGTCAGCCTTTCTGCCGGCGGGGACGCTAATTGAGGTAGAGCATTACAGTGTTTCCAAACCCCGCGCCGCAGGCAGGGGCTGCGGGGAAGGAGAAGCCAAAGCTTCTTGGAGAAGCCAAAGCGAACCCCCGTCCTGCTGCTCCACGAGAGGCTGGCCCAGCATCTGCCTCTACATCCGTGAAGGACCGGAGACCTCAGGAACGAGCGCACGGGGCATGAGCTCCTATTTTAATCATCACCTGAATCATTTATCAGGGTGAAATGGGCGCCGGCATCCTGTCACCTGCAGGCAGGGTGACAAGGAGCACGATGGCAGACGCGGGCTGGAGTCCAACCTCTGTGACTTGAAACCTCTGGATGACGTTGGGCACATCCCCGTTGGCAGGAGGACGTTGGTGCGGGGCTTTGCCACCCGTGAGCGGCCCCACCGAGCACAGCCAGCCACTGTCACCCACCCAGCGCTGCTGGAAAGGGACACGCCAGCTGGAAAAGAGCAGGAGGGGGACTTTGGGGACAGGGTTTGGCAGGGACAGACACCCCACTGCCACCCAGAGACCCCGCTGAGCTGAGCCGTCCGCTGAGCCAACCGCTCACACGCCTCCTCTGGATATTAAATTTTAATATTGTGACCTTTAAGATGCAAAGAGGAATTTCTGAGCCTCCGTAGCCACCCCAGGGGGGCTTTGAGCTCCTGCAGTAGCAGGGAAAGGTGAGCCGGGCGCCTCAGCGGCAGCCGGGACGGTGTCACCATTAACCTATTGCTGCAGGTGACACTTTGTTCACTCCTCTACAAAACCTCCTTTCTTTTTTTTTCTCCCAGTGACAGAGACAGGAATCCCCAGCCACGGCGGCCGCACACACTGCCCGGCTCTTCACCCCCGCCCCCTGACACTTCATTTGAAGGATGAAATCCAATTACCCTTTGCTCGGCACAAACCCTTCCCTGTTGTTTTGTTGTTTTTTTTTTTTACTGCATGTGGCTAATTTAAAGCTCCCTGTGTGCCTCGTCTGCCAGGCATCCGCCTCCCCTGGCAATACACGGGGCTCAACTAAGGCATCTGAGTTATACATTGATAATTAAAAACAAAAAAAGGGGACGCAAAGAGGAAAATCCATGGGAGCAGGAGCACCCAAGGGCGTTGGGAGCCGATGTCTGGCTGGAATGAAGCAATTACTGCCCCAGCACCGGGGCCGGACGGGAGGGTGGCTCCCAAAGGCTCGAGGAGAAGAGCTGTGTGTTGGCTTTGATTTTCTCCTGCCCTTCAATCCCGGGGTGTCCTTGGAAGGGCAGAAACACGGGTTCTGCCATTACCGACCCATCACCAAGCCTTCTCACCCGGGAAGTCCCACCAGGGATGGAATTTAAGCCAGATGCCCTGGGAAAGGATAAAAGTCACTCTGGAAATGGAAAAGCACACGTGAGGCCACAAGGCAGCTCCCCCTCCCCAGCTCTGAGGGTTAACACGAGCCCTCTCAGGGCTGACAGTAGCCACCTCCTCGGCCAACAAGCCACATGTTTACAGCGCAGCTCGGAAACCACGGCTCATCCAAAGGCTCTCATTGTTTTCCCCCACGTTTATGATCCAAATTATGCAGAAAAACCTTTTCCTGTTCCCCCTGCACCCCCCCAATCCAGGCTACAACCTGAGACAGGCAGAGACTGAGCAGAGAAGGAATTAAAGGGGAGAGGAAGGAGAAGAGGAGGAGGGAGGGGAGAGGAAACCAGGGAACCGAGCGTTAGAATAGAAAAGGTTGCCTTATATTACTTTCAACATCACCAAGAATTGCAAAGCAGCTGAGTGTCCTCAGCTGTTACAAACCTCTCTCATCCTTTTTTTTTTTTTTTTAACGCAGCTTTTTCCCTATTAAAAAAAAAAAGCCCAGCCCCTGGCAGGACACGGCTCTTCCCGACTCCAGGCTCTGCAGTTTTCCCTCTACTGGGAAACTCCATCCCTTGAATACGAAAACCCCAACTGTACGTGCTCCCGCAGAGCGGCAGCGCTTTAAAATGCATCTCTTGCTGGCACACAGAGCAGAAAAGAAACGAAGAGAGACCAGAATTTGTTGTCTTTACAGTGTCATCTCCCTCAGTATCCTCCCAGCTTCACAATTTTCGCCCACGCCAGGCTGGCAAGAGCCAGGGGGCTGCAGATGTTGAGGATGCAGCAGCAAGCCCAAGCCCACGGGCTCCCCCCCGAGCCCCCACCTCGCAGGGGGTTTTGCTGCCAAGACCCTCCAGGGCTGAGTCCCACCGAGGGAGGGAGATTGGACGTGACAAATCTTGCCAAAAGGCAGCTGGGCACCCGCTGGGCAAGTGCCATCTGGCAAGAAAAGGGAAGGAGAGAAGGTGGGAGCGCTGGGTGATCTTCCCAGGATGGCACTGGGAAGGGGCTGCCCCTGAACTGGGACGGATGGATGGACGGACAGACGGACAGGACTCACCTGGGATGTTGTGGATGGTTATAGCGAGGATCATCAGCATAATCCGCCTCCAGCTGCTGCTGCCGGCGGTCAGGGCACAGTCCCTGGCCGTGGGGAACGCCGGGGGGGTGTCTGGCAGGGTGACCCCCGCACCCTTCCTCCTCTGATAGGGCTCCCCGTTCTCACCTTTGTCTGCGGGTACAAAAAACAGCCGGGTCAGCTGAGAGGGAGACAGACAGACAGACGGACAAGCTGGGCATCTCCTGCCTCCCCTCCCAGAAGGAAAAAGCAGAGAGAAGGAAAAACCACTGACCAAAGCAGGGCTGTTGGCACCCCCTCCCCCTCATTTCAGGTAAGAGAAGGGGGGTTCCCCGCCACGCAGAGAGGGGAGACCCACTCAGGGAGACCCTGAGGCAAAGCAGAACTTCATTCTCTGCCTCCTCCTTTTCCTCTGGGGACCCACTCCCAGCCCCACAGAGCTCCACAGCATCACCCCAGGCTCACCCCACACACACAGCCCCAGATCTGGCCGGGACGAGCTGTGGGGCCGGTGGCTGATGAGGATGAGGAGGACAGAGCTGATGGGCAGCAGCCACAGGGACCTACAACGAGATTGTCCCCCCCTCCACCAACCCCCAACCCGGCAGCTCTGCAGTTCCGGTGCCTTCACCAATGAAGAAAAACCCTGCAATAAGGAAAACCCCACAAAATATTTCATTTTAATTTCACCCCGGTCACAAACCAAAAGATTTGCCGCTGCCACTCGCTAAGACATCACCAGAGAACCCCGGGCACTCCCAGCCCTCTGCTCCCAGCAGGACCAGTACTACCAGCTCTATTTCCACCAGTTATTTAAAAACACACCACTGAAACCCCAGCCCCAGTTTGGGCTGTGCAGTGTGGAAGGAGCACCAGGCAGCACTGTGATAAAACCGACACAGACGGAGCCCCCCACTGTCCACCTTCGGTGTGAAAAGAACGAAAACCAAGAATCAAGGAGCACAAATTCCTTCTCAACAGCTCCAGCTTCGTGCTAAAGAAGGTTTGACATTTAGACGATATAATTCTCCCTCTGGATTTACAGAATTCTCTCTCCTCTCCCTTGACCTACCCACCAAGGGCTGTTTTTTCCCCACAGACACAGCACGAGGAGCTGTCTGGAAGTGTTTTGACCGAGGGCCAGCGGTCGTAGTCTGGAGAAGAGAAGGCTGAGGGGGGATCTGATCAACACCTGTAAATACTTCAAGGGTGGGTGTCAGGAGGATGGGGTCGGTCTTTTCTCAGTGGTGCCCAGGGACAGGACAAGAGGGAACGGGCACAAACTTGACCATAAGAAGTTCCACCTAAACATGAGGAGGATCTTCTTTCCTGTGAGGGTGGCAGAGCCCTGGCCGAGGCTGCCCAGGGAGGTGGTGGAGTCTCCTTCTCTGGAGACATTCAAACCCACCTGGCCACGTTCCTGTGGGACCTGCTCTGGGTGGACCTGCTCTGGCAGGAGGTTGGACTAGATGACCTCCAGAGGGCCCTTCCAGCCCCATATCACTCTGTGATTCTGTAACGGAGGCAGAAAGGCATCCTGCGACAGCCCTCAATGACACAGAAAATAAAAAACAAGAATTTAATACACTTTGGTACCAAAAAAAACCCAGGGCAAAGACCAAAACCCAGTCGTCTCTCCGGCTCATTCCCTCCTGCCACCTCCCCTGCTACAGGAGCATCCCCAGATGGCGTCACCGGGGCTGCAGACCGTGACCTGCCATTCTCATGGTTTTTTCCCCAAAAGGCCACAGCCGCTCCGCAAACAGAGCAAGATGCTGCACAAATAAATATTGTCCTTCTCGTTAGCCGTACGGAGCCAGACACTTTCTGTCCCCAAACCCCAGCCCAGCCCATAACGCGCAGTAACATTTGGCGGCAGAGCTTTGTTCCAGCCAGCCAGGATGATAAAATAAATGTATTTTTTTAAAGCAATAGCGAGGACAACCAGATCCAGCCGAGCCCCACAGCACGACAGACCCCTGGCAATGGGGCAACCGAGGCTGGAGCCACTTACTGATGAAATTCCCTTCTCCTGCCAGACCAATGGATAACTTTAATTGCTTGGCACGCAGCCCCCCGGCCCCACAAACAGCGTTATCCTCAGCTGACCCTGCCCCGGCCACTGACGCAGCCCCGGCACCGCGACGGGGACGGGTTCCCACACGACAGGACGAGGGGGAACAGTTTGACACTAAAAGAGGGGAGATGGAGATGAGATGTGGGGAAGAACTTCCTTGCTGTGAGGGTGGGGAGAGCCTGGCCCAGGTTGCCCAGAGAAGCTGTGGCTGCCCCATCCCTGGAGGGGTTCAAGGCCAGGTTGGAGGGGGCTTGGAGCAACCTGGTCTGGAGGAGGTGTCCCTGCCCAGGGCAGGGGGGTGGAACTCGGTGATCTTTAAGATCCCTTCCAACCCAAACCATTCTGTGATTCCTTGCACTGCAGGACCACCTACATGGTGATGCGGGGATGCAGAGAGGCGCAGGATCCCCCACTCTGGCATCAAGGGAAGAGGGAAAAAACAGTTGATGTGACAATTTGAGAAGAGCACTAATATTCAAAGCGACAGAACACCCGCGTTTCCCCCTTTATAGAAAGCAACAAGTGTTATATAAAAGCACGAGCGACGGCGCGACAGCCGGGGCAGCGAAGGCTCCCGAGGCACTTTCTGCGAGGGACAAACAGAGGATGAACGCCGAAAGCAGAGGGTTTGGTGGCTGTGGGGGAAGCTTCAGTTTTTCAAGCCTTCAGGTACCCGCTGGGGAATGCAGGGAAAACACAGAATGTAACATCAGTGGCTTGTTTTAAATCAGGCTGAGTTTTAAACCTCTGCTGCGCTCTCATCTCACAGCACCAGCCGGGAGCAGCGGGACCGACACGACACCAGGCTACACCATCATTGGCAATATTCTTTCTATTTTTATTAACTTTTTCTTTTGGCTCATCTCATGATGTCACCTGGTCCTGTCCACCCTCAGTGTTTCTGATTTTAAGACCCAGCTGGTGACTCCAGAGAAGCACGTGCCATCCAGGGAAGCACAAGCCCATGTCCAACACATCTCCCTCTCCAATCTTAGATCTTCCCATATCATTTTCTCACCTACTCCAGGACCGGGCTTGGGCTGGAGCCTTCCTCCTCCTTCTCCTCCTCCCTGGACTGATCCACCCTCTCCTTCCAGCCACCGCAGTGCTCATAACAACACACCAAGTCAAGGGACCATCCATCACCCCACGGCGCTGCCCCGGCCAAGTCCTTGACCACATCACCCTCATCTTCTCTGGGATAAGCCAAACAAAATTATTAAATCCAGGGTTTTACTTTAATCGTAACAGCCGGGTGATGCCCACGTGCTCCCAGGCAGGGGATGGGCAGGGGAGGCAGCAGCATCTCACCCAGAGACACCGGTGGAAGCCCCAGATGTCTCAGTTCCTGTCCCCAGGGTTCAGGTAGAACGAGCCAAGAAATCAGAACCTCCAGCTGCTTCTCACTTGGCTCTTCATGGAACTGATAAACCAAATGTCACCAGCATTTCCAAAAAATCTAACTATCGGGCTCAGAACAAAACAGCTCTGCCTTGGCATCTGCTCTGCTCACACAGACCTCACTTTGTGCCCCCATTACTGATTCCCGTCTCCCTTTCGGCTATTTCTCATGCCCCGTTACATGGGGAATTCCAGGTCTCCAGGACCAGTGGCAGGGAGGGGACACTCACGGTGGCACAATGCCCAGGATCCCTCGGGGACACCCACGGAGCCCCCAGGAAGGGAAGAGCCACCTCCTGCTCCAGCCTGGTCCAGCTCCAAACCCCCCCCAGCAATGTGGACTCACTCGGGCACGGAGACCCCCAGCGCTCGGAGCTGTTGGATTATCCGGTTTTTTCACTGCCTCATTCCAGTCGTACTTTCTCCTTATTTCCCTTGTCCCCGGATTTGATGGGTTCACCGTGAAACCGCGCCGTCCCCCAGGACCCCTGCAGCAAGGTACAGCGAGGCTTTTGCAAACGTTTAAACATCAAAGAGGAGCTTTTCCAGCCCCTACTTCCAGGCTTTGAGCTCAGCTCCCCCGACTCCTATTTGTGGGTGAATTTTCATTGAGAAAAAAAGCATGGTTTCCTGAACGCCTGGCTGTGGGCACGGAGGAGAGCCCTGACCCGTCCGCACCTCGGGGCCACCCGAACCTGTGGAAACCAGATCATAGAACAGTTTGGGTTGGAAGGGATCTTGAAGACCACCTCACTCTACCCCCTGCCCTGGGCAGGGACACCTCCCACCAGACCAGGTTGCTCCAAGCCCCCTCCAACCTGGCCTTGAACCCCTCCAGGGATGGGGCAGCCACAGCTTCTCTGGGCAACCTGGGCCAGGCTCTCACCACCCTCACAGCAAAGAGGTTCTTCCCCACATCTCATCTCCATCTCCCCTCTTTCAGTGTCAAACCCTTCCACCTGGTCCCATGGCTCCCCTCCCTGATCACGAGTCCCTCCCCATCTCTCCTGGAGCCCCTTGAGGGACTGGAAGGGGCTCGAAGGTCTCCCCGGAGACTTCTCTTCTCCAGGCTGACCCCCCCAACTCTCTCAGCCTGTCCCCACAGCAGAGGGGCTCCAGCCCTCCCAGCATCATCAGATCCCCAAGAGCATCAGACACCGAAATCCCCCCCCGGCTCTGCGGAGGAGCAGAGCAAGGGATGCTCCTCCCTCCTGAAGCCAACGTTCATCTCTTCCCATCACCTAACTGGGGAAGTTTCAGCTATTCCCATTCCATTGAGTATTACTGGGGCGTTTGGGCAGTGCTCCCCCCCATTATTTGCAGAAATAATAATTTGCAGAAATAATTCTCCCCCCAGATTTGCAGAAAAGATCCATTTCCCGGCTCTCACTAATGACAGGGAAAGCCCAGAGCAGCTCCGGTGCTTAACACCAGCCTGCCCCCTGCCAAGGCATCCATTCGGCCCCTGTATCATTTGTATTAAATACAATTTTTAAATTTTGCATAAAGCTTGGACTACTGAAAAAAAATTTGATGAAAATTAAGACTTTTTACCAGCTGTAAAAGTGGAGAGTACCCCAGCCCCTGGCTCGTTCGCTCTGGCAGACAATGAAAAAACGCCCTGATGAAGCATCAGGTGCCTGGTCCCGTCCTTGCACCCACAGAGCACCCATAAGGACCACAAAGCCACGGGTGAGCTCATCCCCTCTGCCCCCTTTTTTTGCTAAAACAGCCTAAAATGCACACAGGTGGCTGCAGTATCCACCCTCACATGGCCACGTGCCCAGGAGGACAGCGGTGACAAAGGACAGCGGGGATGCCACGGTGCCTGGCTCCCGCCAGCAGCAGAAGGGGAGCAAATCTGTGAAAAATAAACAGAATAGAGGTGGCTTTTCAAAGGGAAGCACCGGGGGTGGTTTGGACGGACGATTTGAACACAAAATTGCCTCTCACACAAATTCTCGGTGCATTAGCGGAGGATAAAGGCAGCACCACCAAGAGCAGGGAGACAGCCCCAGCCCGATTGTCCCTGTGGCGTCACATCCAACAGACCACAAACCCCACGTGGGTCAAGAGATGCGTTTGCTTCCAATTGCTGTAGAGAAAGAAGAAAAAGAAAAAAAAAAAAAAGAAAAAAAAAAAGGGAAATAAAAAAAGGATAATTACAGTGATGGAGTGATGATACCAGCTCACGGCGTCGGACGGGGCTGCTGTCACACAAAACGCAGCTCCCGCGGGCTGAGGGGGAACAAAACAATAATTAGGGCTAAACACGGGCTTGGCTGGAAATCAGGAAAGCCTCAATGGCAAATTGGAGGAGCGATAAGAGCAGAACGAGGGGTGGTTTTTGAAAGAATAGCTGCCACAATCAGACAAGGGTACTCGCCAGAGCGCTGCCAAGACAATTATGTGGCAAATAATTATCTGCGCCACATACATGATTTTAAATCTTGTTCACAAAAAAAGTCCTCTATATATTCTACTCTATTTATCATTATTGAATTTCTCAGTAAAGCTGCAGGGCAAAGACTCTGCCAAAAGTTTAATTACATACGTGCAGCCTGCTGCATTTTTCATATCCTCTGCAGCCAGCACTGGAAAAAGATAAATGGCTTTGAGTATGGCTTAAACGGCTGGTGAAATATAAAAACCAACTGGCTCCTTATCAGCATGTGAAACGGCTTTTTATTTTTGATTATTTCTTAATGAAAACTGTTTGCATTAGCCGTGAGCTCAGCTTTATTGCACTCGCAAGCGGTGCACAAACAGACAATACGTTATTTATTCTCTGAGCTCACAAAAAACCCCCCCTCTTTACTGCAGCGCTTTCACTCCTGAATCCAAACCGAAGCCTGTGGAGCTCTCTGCCTTTCCACAGCTGCTTTACAGCCCTTCTCCCCTCTAATTAGGCCTGGCTTTAGCCCTGCCTCTCTCCTCCTCCTCCTCCTCAAATGAAGTTCAATGTGCTCAACCGGGCTGCCGAGTCGGGGATGGGGCTACTGAATTCCTCCATTGGCAAATTCTCTGTGCGAGAACTCCTCCTTAGGCAGCTTGAGACCTATTCAGGTCTGAATTCACTGCAAATCTCTCCTTCCAGCTCAACCCCACGACACCAGTAGGGGAGAGATGGAGCTGGGGGAGCAGGGGGGAGCATCCCTACATCTCCTTCTTCCTCCACGCTTGTGGGAATCTGAGCCTCCCTTGGCTGAAGATGCTGGAAGGAAAATCATTTACAGCTCCAAAATGGTCCTCCGGCTCATCCCCATCGATTTCCCCATCAGATTCTTGCAAAAAGACCCTGCCTGGCCGAGGAAGGACCCGGAGCTGCCAGCAGCTGAGGAGGGATCTCTGGGCTCCCGCAGCAGCACCAGTCCCACGCCGGGGGCTCTGGGGTTAGTTCCTTCTGATTGAACTTGCAAAGGATGAATTTATAAAAAAAATGCCTTTAGGAAAATTTGCCAGCTCCCACCTCTGACGTGTGGGAGAAGGGAAGGAGAGACGGCGCCGAGCACGGGCGCACAATAGACTTATTTAAATCTGTGATTAACTGCCGCTCGCCGGCGATTTGTAAAAATTGATTGGTGTTGATGTGGACGGGGAGAAGGCGAAGGAAGAAAGGCATCGAGCCCTCTCATTTCGAAAGCCTCCACCCAGCCACATCTCTGGCTCTCCTCATCTGTTTCTACTGTATCCGTGACGGCTGCACCCCCTAAACGCAGGGAGCCGAATTCCTCTGGGCTCCTCCGAGCCCAAGCCACAGATCCCCCCCGTTACTGCCAGCACCTGCTGGTTTGCAGCTGGAAACCTGTATTTCCCATTAGAGCCACTGGGTTAACACCGGGAGAGCCAAGCAAAGCCTGGGCTGACCCCTCGTCTGGGGGCGGGGTGGGCAAGGAGAAGAGATTTGCTAAAGAAAACGATAACCCACGTAGCTGACATCTCCTCTCCAGGGGCAGAAAATAATTGCATGTTAAATTCTCTCCCCTAATGGCTGAGATAAATCAAAATTACTTGGAAAACTTCTAAGCTTCCCAAAGGCCCGATAGTTAATCCAAGCCCCCCACAGCAACGCCTGCCTGGACTGCGAGCGTGATGCTCTGAACATCTCCGGCGAAGGAAGCCCAAGCCCAAGCCCAAGCCCTCTCCCCGCTCCGCTGGGCTCTCTAAACCCGGGATGCTCCATTAACTTTAAGCAGATGTAAGGAATCTTTCCTGGCAGTCGGGCTGCATCCCCACGGTCCCCATCGGCGCTTCCACCCCGCACAAACCCACCCTGGCCTCCCCCTCTCGCTGCTCGCCCACGGTGCCCACGGCCAGGCTCCAGAAGCATCTCCATGGGGCAGGGACCCCGGGCAGGGGGGCAGAGGGAGAACCATCCCGCTACGGAGCATCCCTCCTCCGTCTGAAGGCTACAGGAGGCAGCACCGGTCCCCAGCACAGCCCTCCACGCACGGACTGGGTGTGCCGTCCCCTTCTCCCCAGCCTCTCGTTTTCCTTCATTTGTTTTTAACCACAAGGAAACCCCAGAAGAGAAGAAACTGCATCAAAATTGACAGTCACAGCCCTGGGGAAGCGGAGCCAGACACAGGCACAGTCCCGGCAGCACCCACATTACAACAACAGCACACTCCATCTTCCGAGGACACCGCCCTCATCTTTCTCCCTCCTCTTTTTTCTTGTTTTTTAAAGGCTTTTTCAAGGGTTCCTGGGTCTGAAGCCATCAATCCAACAGCTCTCCCCAGCACCGGGAGCCCATCCCATAGATGCTGTGGAAGCGATCCCTCGCCCAGCCCGGCAGCGGGCGACCGGAGCTCGTTCTCCTCCAAAATTTCCCCGCATCCTCGTTTTCCTCATCCTCCTTGTGCCGCCGCAGCGGGAATTTCAGGGAGCACAGAAAGGCCTCGATGCTAAAGAGCAGATGGGTGTTCCTGAGCATCTGCTCCCCGCCGCCGCACAGGCACGCGGCTCCGCTCTCACACCTCCGTGAGAGGGTTTAATTACTGTAAGTAATTAGGCACGGCACCTCTTGTGGGATGACTGCTCTCCCCTTCGCAGACAGGTACGGGGAGAGGCAGCCGGTGCCGCAGGCTCCGAGCCAGGAGAGAGCCCCGGGTCGCCCGTCTCTGCTCCCATCGGGGCCGACAGCCCGGATTGCAGAGGGGTTGGAAATAAAACTGCCAAGAAAAAAGGTTCTCTTCTTAATAAAAAAAAAAGAAAAAAAGAAAAAAAGAGCCTCCAAAGCAGGGAAAATCCCGCTCCTGGAAAGCCTGCACGCAGAGAACAAAGCTGCTGCACAGGGAGCTCCTCGCATTTGTCCAACTATGTCAAAATAAATGCAATTTTTTGAAAAAACACTCTTATTTCCTGCTAGCACAAGCTCAGTCTGCTCGAGCAGGCAGCGGGGGCTGCCCCGGCTCCGGGTGTCTGAGCAGAGCCCAGTGCCACCAACCCCGCCACCACGGCGGGTGTCGCGCGGGGACGGGAGCGGGGCAGCCGTGACACCCATTTACAGGCAGCAACCCCAGCCTGCTGGCACGATCTCACCCCTCCAGCCTCCCCTGTACGTAACAAATTCATTTTCCAATGTTTCTGGCAGATAAAAGAGGTCCCTGCATCTGCTCAGGCTTTCAGCAAGGAAGATAAATAGAGTGTCATGACTCACTGTCTATTAGGCGCCTTCATTTATCCGAGCGTGCACAGGAGCTTTCATAAAAGGTTGTTTAATTCAGCGTGACTGACCGCCGCTCGCTCAGACACACGATTATTGCCGGGATCCGGCTGAAGTTTGGAGTCAGGAAGACGCTGGAGCTGCCACCAGTCCCCGCCGCGTCCCTCCTCCACCCCATCGCCAAAGAGAGCCCAAACCCCAGCTCAAACATCACACCAGTAACAACCCAGCCTAAAAAGAGACTTTCCAGTGCTCCCCCAGCACCCAGGGAATCTCCTTCTTGCTCCCAGGGAACCTCCTTCTTGCTCCCAGCTATTGCTCCGGAGCATCCTTGCTGGTGCTGCACCCATTTCACCTCCCTTCCCAGGCTCCCCCTACTCTGCAAGCACCACCTTTGTCCCTCCAAACCTTGATCCTGATGCACAAACTTCTCCCCCGCAGCTTCAGCGACCCGTCATCGAGTCAAAATTACCCCTCCAGCCCTCTGCGTGCCATCGTGTACGCACAGCAGCCCGAGAAATCATAGAATAGTTTGGGTTGGAAGGGATCTTGAAGACCACCTCACTCTACTCCCTGCCCTGGGCAGGGACACCTCCCACCAGACCAGGTTGCTCCAAGCTCCCTCCAACCTGGCCTTGAACCCCTCCAGGGATGGGGCAGCCACAGCTTCTCTGGGCAACCTGGGCCAGGCTCTCACCACCCTCACAGCAAACAAGTTCTTCCCCACATCTCAGCTCAATTTCCCCTCTTTCAGTGTCAAAACCCTTCCCCCTCCTCCTATGGCTCCCCTCCCTCATAAATCCTGTACAGGCAGATACACAAGGCACAAATCCTTCTCGCTGCCCCTCTTCATCTCCCACACCGGTGATCCTTCACACTGCCATCTAATTCCTGCACCCGGGAAAGCTCCCGCAAGCCCAGAGAGATGCCAGCCTGCATTTGGGTGCACTTTCCTATGGGAAAGTGAATCCAAAATGCAGAGGGAAAAGCGCTGGAGAAACACAATAAAGGGAAGGAAGAGCAGGAGTTGGCCAAAGTTGGCCCAGACCAACCAACCCTCTGGAAATCTCAGTTGGATGCATTAAAGCAGCACCTCGCTCCTCCAGAGCCACAGGGATTCGCTCTCACAGACACCAAATACCCCGCTCCCAGCAGGGCTGATGCCACAGGAGCCTCTCCATGATGACACTGGGGACAACGGCCACGACACAGGCTCTGAAGAGGGGTCTGCAGGAGGAGGGTTCCTCACACCCGCTCGGGAGGGAGATCCTCGCAGCAGGAACCACCCGAACCCCATCACCGCACGCTCCTGCCCCAGAAATTGTTGGGAAAGCCCTCCAGGAAGGCACGGGAGCGCGCGGTGATCAGTGCCACCGTGGCTGCTTCCTGGCGAAGGACCAAACCCAAGTGACAGAGGGGACGCGGCATCAGCCAAGCACGTGGTGGCCACCCTCAGCGGTGACACGGCCAAGGCGCTGCTCGCCCCCCAGGCAACACAGACCAGCTGATGTTAGAGGACAGGAGAGATGCCAACAACCTCACCCCGCGAGGTCTGCGGTGTCCAAAGATTAATTTCTTGGGCGAGAGCGACTGCACGACGTTAAATGTAATTACATGCACCAGGTCCTCTTAAGCAAACTAATTCACACGAACTTCCAAGAGCTCTTCGAAGAGTTCCCAGCAGATAAAGCGCATCACTGAATCATTTTATGCCGAAATTTGACACATTTGAGTTAATTTAATCACTTCATTTCAGAGGGCTGAGCTGTGTTCGGATCTCTGATCCTTGGCAGGGACCAGCTTCTGAGCTGCGCAGGATCAGGTGCAGCCAAGCTCCGGAGGAAGGAAAAAATAATTCAACTCATTACCTGCTTATTAAAAACCCAGGAATTTTTATCAGGAGCTATGAAGGGCCCACGCAGCTGTCCTGCACCCGGCACAGATGACAATCCTGAGGTGACGGGGGTCACACCAACCCTCCTCCAAGCAGCCTGGGGTGGTGGCGCGTCACCACCGGCTCTGCTGGTGTCACCACAGGGTCCCACCACCAGCTCTGCCTCCTGCCCAAGGATGCTCTGCCATCGTCTCCCCTCCGCGCAGCCCTGCATCTCAATCCCCTGCTTATTCCCACGTTATAGCCCGCCTCATCTTCCCTGGTCACTCCTCTCCTGCCTGTTTTTTTGGATTTTTTTAAATTAGAGCTGAATCAAAGGATGGAAACCCACGGAGCAGGAACTGAGGCTGGCACAGTCTCCAGGAGCAGGTGTCAGTACGGACCATACCATTGCCACCCCAGAGAGAAGAACAGAAAGGTGATCATCGCCACGTGCTTTTTCTTTTTACCAGGACATCTCCTTACAGCACTTCCAAGACACCAAACTAAAGACAAACAGGATGAGCTGCCCAGTTCCCATTCTCCATTAATTCCCCTCTTCTCCCGCTCCAGCACGGCCAGTGCTCACAGCCACCCGCTCCTCTCTCATTCAGAACCGACGCGGTGGCTTCGGCGGGAGAAGTTCTCTTTGCAAATTAGTTCCATTTGTTTGAAAATAAAATAAAAAAAATAATAATAATCAATGAGTAAATGCGTTAGTGCCCAGAGGTTTGACTGGAGGTGGAGGCGGCACAAGGCAGCGGTGCCCGTAACGACAGGCGAGTGACACCCTTCGCACTGGAACGACCCTGCTCCAAACCCAACAGCTTCTTTCTCCCAGCAGCATCTTTCCCAAATTATCCCTTTTCCTGTGCAGACGAGGGGCAGGGGATAGTTTGGAGAAATTACAAAGCAACAACTTACCAACTCCAGGGCTGCGGAGGCCGGCTGCAGCCTCTGCAATGGTCTGAGAGAGACCCCCCCCCAGAAGGGAAGGGGGCTCTGGGGGTGCCTTCACCCTCCCTCACCCACCCCATGCCATGGGGTGCGGTACCCAGGGACCCTCCTTGGCCCCACTGGCATCTTGGGGGGGCTCCAAAGTGCTTTGGGGGGCTCTGGTGCTGCGGGCACCATCCTTTCCATCTCTGTGGAAGGATTTATGGACCTGGAAAGGGGGGCAGGATCTGGTCTCCTCCCAACCACATACCAACCTCGGGTTGTCCCCAGGCTCAAAGGGACACCTGCCAGGTGGATGCATCCCATCCCAGGACCCGGTTCCCTCCCTGGCAGGGACACGCAGGGCCCAGGGAGGATCCTCCCCTTGTAGCTGAAGAGCTTTTAGCCCAACACCCCAAATTACAAACTGAGGGGACCACAATAACACACACACACACCCCCCCCCCCGATCTACCGGTGTTAAAGGAATAATTACAGGTGGCACCAGATACCACCCTCTACGCCAGATGCTTTCCCAGTGCAAACCAGTTCCTCCAGAGTTTCCCAGTAGCATTGACTTTACACATGCTCTGGAATAAAACCACATCTGGAGGGACACATCTGGGGTTCCCAGCCTTTCCCCCCCCCCCAACAGCCACAGCTGGCACAAGGGAAAGGCACCGATGCCCGCGGCTCCGTGGCTGTCACGGCCGGGCAGAGCGAACACCCACAAGGGGGAAAAGAGGCTTCTCTCGCCGCCTGCAAAATAAAATGAACAAATAATCGATTCCTGAGAAAAATAAATAAAGTGCTCCTTTCTTCTCAGCAGCTCAGCCCTCGGACTTGCAAAAAACATCGATCCCGGCTCCCCCCGGAGGGATAAAGGGATTGGATTTTTGCCTGTTGGCTTGGAAAAACCAAAGCATCAGGCTGCTTTTGGAGCATGATCCATCACCCCCCGCCCGCCCACGGAGACCGGTGGGTTTCGGAGTGTGATGTCCTGACAATATCGCACACACAAACTACCCCTTTGATCCACAGAAACAAATCCCAGCAGAAGAGCAGTATTTTTGGCAAACAAAGCAGATTTCAAACGGATTGCGGGATGGGAAAGGGACGCCCCCGAACCCCCCAGTGATGCTGGCACAGAGGGGATGGATCCCAACGGCACCCACGGGCACATTCCCACCCCAACAGCCGGTCCACAACCAAGGGATGCTCGTTAGCATCCGGGAAGGAGAGCAGGAGATGTCACCTCTCCCACTCCAGAGGCACCCGCCCCCTGCGCTGCCCAAGGGGAAGAAAACGGATTTGAACTGAGCCCCGTCAGAAGAGCAGGAGACGCCTTCCCACACTAATGAAAGGATCCCAGTCCTTTTCTTCTGCATGACAGCACTATCCAGCCTACTATTAAATTTTTAATTTTCCTATTTTAGGTAGTCCTCAGGGTAAAACCAGAAAAGCAGAAGCAGGGCTCAACCCGCAGCGTCACATTGTGAAACGGAGGATTCATCAACAGCCTCAGCTGCAAGATGAGACTCTTCAACTGGGGGTCTGGGCTTTTTTTCCTTCAATAAATTCTGATTTATGGATCTGGGATGAACATCTCGGAAATGAAAACTCCTGTCTCGAGCAGAGAGTTTAAGTAGAAAGGGGCTGTGTGGCTGCAGCCTTTGGCTCCAGCTCGATGGGGGTCAGGATGGTCCATCTCACACCAGGACCAATTCCCTCGCGCTCACCCCAAGCCCCGCACCGAGGACGTGCCAATTTTCCAGGGGTTTGACCACATCTGTCCCTACGGAGGGTTATCACCACACAGAGCACAGAGCTGTGCCCATCATCATCCTCATCACCCGCTCACAGCAGTTGGTGGGGATGGGGCAGAGGGGACACTCCGTGGGTCTCTGGTTCCCAACATTTAGAGGAGCCACAGGAGACCTGGAACTGGGGGAGGGCAGCAAATAACCCTCAAAATTCAATTATTTCTTTTTTTTTTTTTACAAAAAGAAGGGATCTGAACCAGCTCCAGTGTTTACGAGGGGAAGAAGCTGGGTTGTATTTTTCCTCCTTTGAATCCAAAGCAAATCGATCTCTCTCCGCCCGGGGTGGGAAGCCGGGGATGACTCAGCCGGCAGAACGGCGCTAAGCTCTCCTTCCTCCACCGCTGCGCAGGAATTCAGCTGGGAAGCACACACACACCAGGAAAAAAAAAAGCCATTTCTTCAATTTTCCCCTAGTATTTCAATAAAGGATTATTTTAAACAGGCTTTTTATGGAAAAGCCCTCGGTGCTAAGCCTCCCAGACAACTCCTCTTTCCAATGGAGGGTATTCCTGATCCCTACACGAGCGATGCCCCGATGCCTACGACACGCGATGGTGGTGCTGGGGCCGATCCTGCTCTGCCCAAAGCCCAGCCCCAGAACCAAATCAGCAAAAAAACCTGAGGTAGTGTGGAAAATGATGGATGCTTTGCTAGGCTCTCGTACCCCGCAGCGACGCACCTTCCCAGGCACAGCCAACACCCCCGGGCCCGGCACGGCTCCTCTGAAGGTAAGGAAATGTTAAGAGACAAGTGTGCTGCCCACCTCGCCACATTCCGGGAGAGCTGCCGGGGTCTGCCTGGAAAAGGATGCACAACTTCATAAAAAAAAAAAAACAACCACCCTTGTTATTCCACAAATTGCATCATCCTGAGACGGGACGCTGGGGGACAGTCCCCATTTGCACGCCGGAGAGAGAATCCCGGGCAGAAAGAACCTAACAGATATTTCATTGACTATTTTTACTGATTATTTTTTAAATCTCAGCATGGCTCGAGGATGCTCTGAACTCCCCCGGCTCGTTTGCAGGGAAAGCCCCGCGCCGCAGCCCGAGCCCCTTCTACAAAGAAGAGAACCGCCCCTTGGCAGCAAAATAAATAAATAAGTGAGCACCATTTTAATTACACGTAATTGGGAATTCAGTGCTATTCCATACTGACTTTAAGGCGGTTCGCACCATCTGCTGCCGCAGATACCTCTCAGGGCTTTGAAGAGAATCAGGCTCCGCTTCCTCTCTCCAGATGCCCCCGAGGCCGGAGCGATGGGGGAGCATCGCCCGCCCCTCTCGCACCCGGGAGGGCAAAAACGGGGCCCGGGGCAAGTATTTTGCTCTTACATGGAGCCACACAGATGGCAATGAATATGCTCGAGCTCCAGGACTTGCAAATAACACCGTTTAAAAAAAAATAGAGAGACTTAATTTGAGCTTACACCAAATACAGATGAGAAACCGCCGACTCTTTAAAAAGAAAAAAACCAAAAGACCTTTTTCTGCGGAGCTCCCAAGAAGCCGAGTGTTAAACCCCGCTGCTGTCTCCATCCCTGCAGAGGCTGCGACGCCCTCAGAGCCAGCAGCAGGTCCTGCCGGGCTGCCATCGGTCCCCCCCAACCCCAGCCCAGGCCCCGGTGATGGGGATGCTGGGGGGAGCATGTTCTGGTCCCCCCTCCCTCGCAGGCAGCTGCCAGGCTTGGCTCCGGGTGCTGGGGCTGTTCCAGTCCCACCAACCCTCCCCGCTTCCGCAGCCTACTGGAAAAAATAAGAGAGAAAAAGCCCAATTTGAGATTTTCCTGCTCATTCCGCATCCAAACCCGGATGAGGTGACTCCCGGAGCAGCCTCCGACGGGGATGCTGAGCCTGGAGGACACACCGCTGCTCCGCATCCTGCCCGAGCCGGGAACAGCCGATTTCTCTGCCGAGCAGCCAAGGGAGATAAACAACCCACCACCAACCCCCCCAGCCGGGCTGAGTGCCGTTTGCCCCCCGTATCGGGATGAAATAAAGCCCTCGTTTACAATGGCCCATGGAGAGGGACGCTGCGTGACAGACGGGCTGTCCAAGCAGCTAATCCATCACACGGGCTCAGCTTGAAACCAAAACTCATCCCAGCCCAGCGGTGCCTACGTGAAAAGCAGAAAAACGCTCTAAATTGGGGTTATTTACCCAGCATCTCTCCTGGCTGGGATTGCTGACCTGTCCCAGCCCGGTGGAGGGTCTCCCATCCCGCCTCGCATCCCCCTTCCCGTGTCCCAGCCACGTTTTCAACCCGGGGCCCCTGGGCATCACTCAAGGCCTTTGGGATGCAGCTCCCAGGGAGGGCAGCCGCTTCAAAGCTAGTCTTCATTTCAAGGAACCAGGCAGATGAAGCCGGGGTGGGAGGGTGGGATGCTCTGCTGGTCGGGTTCCCTTCTCAGGAATGGCACCAGCAGGAGCTCCCTCTATTTAAATGCTGCAAAGTTCAAATTGCAGCCAGCGCAGAAGACCAGGCGCCGACAAAGCTTCAATCACAGCTTCTGTCTTATTTGGCAGCAGGAACCCGGCACGAGCCCTCGTTACCTCTGCCCCTCACAGAGCTTTTTCCTTCAAATATATGAAAATCGCCCTGTAACCGCGTGGCACCCCCCGCTCCAGCCCTGGGTGCTGCCTCTCCAGCTGGTCTGGCCAAGGGTGGTCCCCAGAACTGTTCCCCAAGGAGTGGTTTGAAGCCATGGTCACCCCAGTGCTGGGAGCGATGGACCAGTTCCTGGTGGCTCTGGGTCTCCTGGTGGCCCTGGGTCACTGGGGGTGGCACAGAGCCGGGATTGGGGCAATGCAGCCTGAATGGGTTGAGGAAGATGCCACCAACCCCTGCACATCACCAATCCCACCAGGCAGCATCGCCTTTCCGGGAGGTGGGGAAAAACCAGCTGCTGGAAAGGGACTTTTATGGTAAAAATCATGATTTGGAAAGGTCCCGATATTTAATTTCTGCACCGGACGCCTTCCGTGGCTGGACACCACCACAGCAGCGTCTCCCTCCCACCCAGCCGCCCTCTCAGGAGCCCGACGGGAAAAAAATCCCCTGAAAAAAAAAAACAACACACCATGGAAAATATGGATACTGCTGAAGTCACCCCGATGGCGCCGGCGGGCGGGAGGTGACGGCTGCGCCACAGGTCCCTGTTGTGCATAACCCGGCCACCAGCGGAGGCTTCTTCAAAATACTGTCCAAAATATTACCCATTATTTCAGACGACCAAGGAGCAGCTCCGCCCCACAGCACCCACCCAGGTTTAAAGAGCAATTATAACATAAACCCACCAGCCCCACTGATTTAATGAGCAATTATAGCCTAAACGTGGCTTTTATCCGCACAATCAATACTTGTATCTGGGAAAGCTTCCTGGCAGGGGGGGGAGGAAATAAAACATTGATTTTTAGCGAAAAGGCATATTCCATCATCCTGTGCCATATACCACGTGGGAGAGGATAAAAAGAGGGGGCTGGACGTGAACGACTGTCTCAGGCCACAGTGAATGAAATGAAAATGTGTTGAAATCAGATGGGAAAGAAATCAGCAGCACAAATCACAGCAGAACCAGCGATTGGGGAAAAAGAACCCGCCGCCTTCAGAAAGAAAAAAGGTTCCTGACCCTCCGCACTGGGAGGGCAATATAAACTGGAGCCAAACTGGTGGGCAAGAGCAGAATCCACAGGGCACAGCCTCCTCTGGAGCGAGAGACCTCGTGCCAAAAGCTCCCATTCACAGCCCCAAATCAGAAACAAAATCAAAGTCTTAATTAATCCGTCTTTTTGAGGGGCACAGGCTCAGCTCCACGAAGGCATTCGAGCACCCCAACGCCCCACCAGTCCCAGCTGGGACACTGGCGGGGGGGCAGCCCACCAGTTTCTCAGCATCTCAAGAAGCATCTCTCAGCAGCTCAGGAAGCATTTGTGCAGCTTTGCAAAGACAGAAAAGCCCTGCACAAGCACTTCAGATGCTTTTAGACAATAAAAATACAGTTCGTGGCGCTCCCCTGTGCCCTTCTTTGCCCCCAGAGAAGAGCTGGGGTTTTGCCGAGGAGGTTATTGCTCCCCGTCAGCTCCAGGTAGCGATTAAAAAAAAAAATCCCAAAGCAGCACAGGCTTTTACCTGACCAGATCCCTTGATGGCCCCGTTGCAGAGAAGAGAACAAATCACCTGAAAGCATGGCTGGAACCACACAGCAAAATCACCAGATCTATATATATGGATATATACAAAAACATGTCCAGCTGGGTTTGAATGTCTCCAGAGAAGGAGACTCCACCACCTCCCTGGGCAGCCTCTTCCAGGGCTCTGCCACCCTCACAGGAAAGAAGTTCCTCCTCATGTTTAGGTGGAACTTTCTATGTTCCAGTTTGTGCCCATTTCCTCTTGTCCTGTCACTGGGCACCACTGGAAAAAAACTGGCCCCATCCTCCTGACACCCACCCTTGAAGTATTTACAGGTGTTGATCAGATCCCCCCTCAGCCTTCTCTTCTCCAGACTAAAAAGCCCCAAGTCCTCAGCCTTTCCTCAGTAGAGAGATGCTCCAGGCCCTTCACCATCTTTGTAGCCTCTGCTGTCCCCTCTCCAGCAGTTCCCTGTTCTTCTGGAACCGGGGAGCCCAGAACTGGACCCAGTGCTCCAGCTGGGGCCTCCCCAGGGCAGAGCAGAGGGGGAGGATGACCTCCCTCCACCTGATGCCCTCCAGGATGCCAGTGGCCTTCTTGGCCACAAGGGCACGTTGCTGGCTCATGGGCATCCTATTATCCACCAGGACTCCTAGGTCCTTCTCCTCAGATAACATGTTTAAGCTGCCCTGCAGAGACGCACTGGGGCTGGGGACACTCCAGTGTCCCCCCCTTCACTGTGTGGGGATCACCCCAATCCCTGGCCCATCCGTTACCAGCCCCGTCACAGGCACCTTTACGCGCTTGAAGCCACGGTCAAACCCCAGTGTCACGGCTTGGCTACGCCTTTTTATACATTTTGTCACCCTTAAAGATGTTTGTTTAGTTTGAATAGTGGGGAATAGCCCTTTTTTTTCTTTTTTCCTTAAAAAGCAATTTATTCCCTTTCCTGCAAAGTGACGATGATGATGATGGCCTTTCTACGCTTCACGGTACATGCCCTGGCATCGCTCCCCGGCTGACATCGCTGCGTAACGCAGAGTGACTGCTAGAGCTCCCGATTCTCATTCCCCTCCTCCAAAGCATCCTTAGGGCGACTCAAAATTATTCCCATCCCTGCTCAACTAAAGAACCATCGCTAGAAAAATAAATTAATTACTGCGCTTATTGAATGAAGCCAAAACAACATCCACTCCAGAGGCAGCGAGACCGATTGTTAGTTCGGTTTAATAAACCCTGAAATGTAAGGTTTTCCTGAATACGGCCGCAGAGGAGCCGTGTTTCTCCCAAGCTTCGCTTGTGCTAATTCCCTCCCAGTCTGGAACTGGGCTGAGCTGGGATCTCAGCTCCTCCCCAGCCGCAGGACAACCGCTCTGGGTTTGATGGAACACACATCTCGGGAGATGTTCCTCGGGGGATGTTTTAATGCCTCATTACCTAAGTCAGGAGAGTTATTACTAGAGGACTAATTACAGCACCAGTGCCTGTCCCCTGTGGCATCGCTGCCACCGAGCCCCCGAGCTGCCCCCACGATTTCACCGTGAATTGGAAAGCTGACTGAAGAGTTTGCTACACTGCTGAAAAACTTATCTTTCCCTCAGTCATCTTCTAAGGAGGAAGGAAGCCAGAAGTAAAAATATTTCCGTGGGATGAAAACCATTCATGCCCCGTTCATAACTTCAGTATTTGCAAATTTAATAAAAATATCAATTCTTTCTATATTACTTCACACCATAATATTCAACTTTTGATCAGTAAAGACGCTTTGGAGAGAAAAAAAAAAATAATCTGAAAAACCAGCCTCTCAGATGTCACCACACAGAACAACATTCATGCTCTTTGTTCTGGTTATTCCCTTCTATCTGGGCAATTAAAATAATACAAATATATATACATCCCCGACACAGGAGCACACAGATCCTCGTGGCTGAGGACGGGAACGATGCAGCAACGTATTTTATACAGCTGCGGAATTCAAAAGATGTAACAGATTGTCAGGTGCAGCCAGGAAATTAAAGCTCCCCGATAATAATATTGCATGGAGTTAACGAGGCTCGATTTGGGCAACGACTCCTCTGATTAACGGCCGTGAGCGCCGCAGAACGTCTCTCCGTAGCCCCCACGCTGGCCCACAGCGCCCATTTCAGAGCGTGGCTCCTACCCAGCACGTCACTCCACAGGCTTTAATAAACCCCACAGATTAACGAATCACCCTGAAATAAAAGGAGCGTGGAGCACACGTAGCACGGTGATGCCCGTGTCCCCGTGTCCCACGGTCTGGGCATGCAGGTGATGGTGCCAAAAAGGAGGTCCCCCAAGGAGCTGCCCCTCCTGCACCACCACCACAGAATCACATGGGGTTGGAAGGGACCTCTGGAGATCATCTCCTCCAACCCCCTGCCAGAGCAGGTCCACCCAGAGCAGGTCCCACAGGAACGTGTCCAGGTGGGGTTTGGAATGTCTCCAGAGAAGGAGACTCCACCACCTCACTGGGCAGCCTCTTCCAGGGCTCTGCCACCCTCACAGGAAAGAAGTTCCTCCTCATGTTTAGGTGGAACTTCATACATTCAGGTCAGTGCCCATTATGCTTGCCCACCACGCATGAAGACACTTGCTCATCTGCACCCCAGCCAAGGGACCCTGCTGCCTTCACACACCAACCCAGCCTCTTTGCTTGCTGATTCCATTTTTCCAGGCAGGAGACAGGGCTAAGACCCAACAGCAGACAGCACAGGAAGCCACTGTGCTGTCAAATCTGTGACTGCGTTGACACAGGCAGGGTAAGAGGCTTACGGGGAAAAGCCACTTCAAAGACAAAAGCCCTCTCAGGTCTCAGGAGCCACCTGTCCCCTTCCGTGCCCTGCATTGAGCATCCTCCTCGGCAGCTCCTGCAGGGCACAGCTCAGTCCTCCAGCCGTGCCACCAACGCCCAGCAAGATAATCCCGTGTTGGCCTCTTCCACCTCCCTTGGGAAGCTCAAATGGCACCCCCAGGTCCCACTGAAGGGTCCCCATCTTGAAAGGGAGATGATGGGAACAAGGCTGCAGCTCTCCCGCAACTGTAAGAGTTGAGCAGAATTAAACAGAGGCGCCTGTAGCGAGGATAAACCCTTCTGGCCACGTTTCACTTGGGAGGACACTGGATGAAGCCCAGGAAAGAAGGAGGCGTTAACAAGAAGCCATGAAAGACAACACTTGCAAAGGACAGCAGGAAGCGGCAGGGAGATGCCAAGAGCACATTTCCCAGGCACAGATGTCGTCTGCAGAGAGGGACGGTTGGTTCTTCTTGGCCCAGAGCTTCTCCCCGACCAGGCGGTTGTGGAAGCAGCAAGTGTGGAGGCAGCTCAAGCCTCTCCGGGCAGATAAAGCAGCTGCCCGTGCCTGCCAGCAGCTCCCATGGTCATTACATTGGACATTACAGAGCTGCTCAACCCAGAACGAAGCAAAAGACAAAGCAACCAAATGTTATGCCCAGGCTTATCCTGAGGAGCCGTTCCCCAAGTGCCCCCAACCTCTGACAGCCTTCCAACTCCAGACTTCTCCTCTTTGAAGGGTCCAACCACCTTCCAACTCCAGACTTCTCTTCTTTGAAGGGCAGCAGAACTCTCTAAAGAGCTACCGCTAATTCAAGAGTATCTTGGAAAAAAAACCCACCCGAGGAATCTGGAAGTCATTTTGCCAGCACCGCTACAGCCTGGTGGTTCTCCTCCTCCTCCTCCTCCCTATTAGCAATAACATAAGCACCAGGACACGTGAAAACAGTCTCTGCTCCCACAGCAAGGTGGAAATGAGCAACAGCAAACAGATGGGATGTGCAACATGAAGATCTCCATCTCCTGAGCCCTTGGAGGTGAAGGGCAGCGTCAACCAGGAGCAAAGGAGAACAAACCACCAGGGTGTGTTGTGGGTTTAGCCCCGTAAAGTCAGAATTCCTGCTCCAAGGAGCAAAGCTGCAACCAGAGCAACAGGGGCACGGACCTACGCGTGAAGAAGGCCTTTCATCAGTTTATGAGGGATGATGTGCTCCGATTTTATTTATTTTTTTGAAGCTCCGCGTATATAAATTCACGTTTAGTCATGACTATAAAACCCAACCACGGAACCCAGCCTGACAAGGGTGGTCAATAACCATTTGAAACGCTCCAGAAAGGGAGCATTAGGATGTTTTCAAATCAATACAGACGTTGCCAGAGGCATTCATCATCCAGGCTGGCTATTAAAACTCAAAATGAATTGATGCCTTTTGAAAGTGGCAGCTTCCCAGACCGAACACGGTGTGAACATCTCAACGCTATAACAAATACGGTTTGGAACCATCTGAAAAACGGGTGAACATCCCATTTTGCAGAAGGAGCCGCGCGCTTCATAAGTTGCGACGACTTAATGAACCTTTCGGCTGCACACGCGAGGCTCCGGCTGAATATTAACCCAATGAATCAGGACGGATTTCACGGCTGGAGAGGCTTTATACATCATCCCTCCTCCACAGCCTCTGCTTCTGCTCAGGGAAGGAGAGAACAAGGAGAAAAATTTACAGGGTGAGAGTCAGGAAACTGGAGGAGTTTTCCCCTTGGCAGCCTGAGAAGCTGGGATGAGGCTGGACTTTCTGAACCCAGCAGTAACAGAGCAAAAAGGGAATTTTCTGGCTGCCAGGACACAACCAGAGGCAGAGACAAACCGTACCCGAAGCACCAGCACCGATCCCCCAGCTCACGCTCTCCCTTTGCGCTGGTCCCTAAGGGCTTTCACCTCCTCTTTTATCTCCCCAGCTCCTTCCTCCCTTTCATCAGGGGATCATTAAGGGGCTTGAACTGCCTGGGCACTGATGAAAGAGATGCTACGTGAGCAGGGTCTGCTCCCTCTGGTGCGCAAGGCCACTCCAGCAGCCCCTGATAACTCCCTTTGAAGGGGAAAAATAAAGCAAAAATGGAAAAAAATTACAGTCTCGGAAAAAAGGTAGAGAATTAGAGCCCAAAACGGGCTCAGCGGGTGTCAGGATGGACCCACACCAGGGCTGGTGGTCCTCCTCCTCCAGGGCTTCTCCAGCCAAAACACTGCTGGTTTGATGCAGCTGCTCAAATTGATGGAAAAAAAATAAAAACTCTATCTAATGAGGTTTCTCTACTGTGACCCCAAACCTCATGGCTCATTAGGTAACAAGTTTAATGAACTTTCATTTCTTAAACACACTATTTAACACCGGTATCTTTTTCCAATCACTAAACCCATCTGGATTTCCTCACCGAACGCCGCAGTGCCACTTCCCAAATCCCGCCCCACCAAAAGCCAATGGAGACATGGAAAACCAGCCCTGCTTCCCCTTAATGACATTAGTGACTTCACGGCGGTGGCAGCGCGATGCCAGAAGCGCGTCACATCCCCTCGGGCACAGATGTCCGTGTGTCTGGGGGGGACGCCGAGCCAGCAGAGATGCTGCTGGTGAGCCCGGTGGATGCTCGGTAGCTTCAGCAGAGGTTTATTTGTGGCGTGAGTTAGCAGCCACCTCAGAGACCACTATTAGGCTTAATTCTCCTGGGCTAGAGCCTTCCCGACCACAGAGGATGCTCCCAGCTGAGCGCCAAAGCGATACTCGGTATTTTACTCCGGGTACTTTAGAGACACGCTGCTGTGAACTCTGGACTCGCTCCTCTGCCCCAGCGTGCCCCAAAACCACGTCCTTGGACACAAGATCTTCCACAAGCCGGTGGGGAGGAGGGCGAAGCAAGAGCGGAGGCGGCTGCTGGGGACCATCGCTCCCCTCCCACTCCCCTCCGTAATCTGATTTGGAGCGACGTGAATCACTGGGCGCCGGGACACGCTGGAAAGAATCAACACGCCCGGCTGTTAAATATCCAGCGCCCGGGAGCGTGAGTCACCGCTCGGGTTTCAAGGCGCGATGCTGGATGTAAATCCTTTCTGAGAACTACCCAAGAACACCGCGCACGTCCCCACCGCTCCCGGGGTCACCCCCGGCCGCCCGCTCCCGCAGTCACCCCGCCAAAAACCCTTCCCCCGGGTTTGACGTCCGCGGACTCGAGCGGGTCGAGCTGCCCCGAGCCCCCGGGGACGGGTTGGGAAGGAGGGCAGCCCCCGCGGAAGGGAGGGCAGGGCCACCGGGTCCCTAAGAGCATCCAAGGGACAAACAAACCCTCCTCGGCTTCATCCTGATCCGACCCAGAGAAATACAGGCTACACCCCTTGCCAACCACCTAAATTAAAGAGAAGGCTGGGTTCCTCTTTCTTTTGTAGTAATTAAAGCCTAGTGATTATCCCACTCATCAAACCCTGAGTCTAGCCACAGCCCTTTCACTGCAATTCATCCCAAATCCACCGTTCCCCACGGATGTGTGTGCCTTCCTCCCCACATCCACGAGGCAGCTGGCCACTAGCAACTCCCGGAAAAATCACATTTTGATCCAGCATCGATGCCTATGATGGCCTGGCCACCATGGGCTGGGGGGGCACACGGGAGGAGAGAAGCAGAGGAGAGATGAGGAAGGAGAGGGGGGGCTCCTGGACCAGTCCAGGTGGCACCACAAATCCTCATTCCCTAAAAACAACTTGCAAGTGATGGGAAACCAAGGATTTGGGAAGAACAGAGGCACCCAAACACGCTGCCAGCTGGGGCAAAAAACAGAATGAGAATTCTTTTCTCCCAACAGTGTTGATAAAGGATGGGTTTAACTATTGCCTTTCCAGCACAGGAAGGACGTGGACCTGTTGGAGTGGGGCCAGAGGAGGCCTCCAGCCAGAGCATCCCACACAGCCTGGACCACCATGGAGAGCCGGGACCCCCTCTGTGGTCCTGCCCGGCTCCGGGAGCCTCCCCAGCCGCTCTCCTGCAAAAC
>VXAK01002836.1:68396-78873 GCA_013399435.1 Arenaria interpres | reverse complement strand
TTTAAGGTCCCTTCCCACCCAAACCATTCTACGATATATGATTCCTACAGCTCTAAACCCAAACCATCTCACTTGCTCATTGCAGCTACGGAGATCCCACCACCCCAGCGTGACCCACGGCCGCTTCTGCTCCAAACCTCACACACCACCACCTTAAATACGCATTTCCACGTCTAAAAGCAAAGCCCTCAGACACAAAGGGCCCTGAAGAGCTGTGTGTTTCCACTCTCCAGCCAGCTCCATCCCAGTTCCCCTGCTCCCCACCATCCCCAACTGCAAAACAAGGCAGCGGTGTGCTTTGGGATTTTTTTTTTTTCCTGTTGTTTTCACAGCTTTAGCCATTTTAAAACATGTAAATATGAAGGAAGGGTCAATGATTCAACAGTGATTAAGTCTGAAATATTCCACTTAGCACCCATTAGACTTTGAAAACGCCCGTTCTGTTCCCAGAGCGTTCCCCAGAGCGCAGCCGAGCCGTGCCCAGCTCGGGGAAAGCTGCTTTCTTGGAAGCCTTGAGGTATCTTGTGAAAATACCGAGTTCATTTCAGTAAGCGAAAAAAAAAATTTAAAAAAAAAAAAAAGCAAGATATAATACAAGAATTAATATATTGTAGATTCTTAATACCATTTCCCCAGAGAGAGGAAAAACAACCAAGTCTAATGGAAATTTTCTATTCTCAAAACCATTTGCACCGTTATTGTTTGCAACAAAGAGAAGATGAAAACATAAAACCCCAGCAGCTTACGGTTCTGAAAATTGCAGGGCTGCCTACTATTTTTTTTTCCTGAAGAATAAAATTAAACTGCACCTGGGATTTAAAGCTTCCACCTTGCAAAAATATCGAAAACTTTGCAGGAGCAGAGAGACATCCAGGACCCAAAGCCCACTGAGTCTAGTACAAAGCTCCCTTCCATCCCTTTGGAAAAATCCAAGCTGGTAATTCAAGTCCTGAAAAATCCTATGGATTTAAAAGACTTTATGAAACATGCAATTAAGCAATGCAGTTAAATAACGGAGAGCCCCATTTAAGAGGGTAGCACTATTCTTTGCAAAAAGAAGGATCATTTCTTCCTCTCAATCTGTTCCCAATTGCACTCAAGATACTGTAAACCACTATTTCAGTTTCTCTCCAACCAAGAAAAAGCAGAGGAGAGAAAAAGATTAATTCACTAAATTACGTTTTCTTTGTCTACTGAAAAGCTGCCGTTAAGTAGAGGAAAAGCAAACGGTGTTGTCTCAGAGGAGGGACGTATCCCCACGCAGCCGGTGCAAGGGTGGCCACCATCCATCCCATACACGCACCAGGGACCTGGGGACACCTGCTGAGGTTCCACCACCTTGACTAAAAGGTTCCTTCTTTAAAAATCTATTTGAGGAGGAAATAGCTGCCAGCAAGACATTTTATAACACTCTTTGGCAGCTACAATTCTATTAACCTCCAAAATAAGGAGTGTCAGCACGACTGCCAGTCCTTGGCTATAATTAGGGAGGGCCACCGAGGGTCAGTGTCACGGGGCACCTTCAACGTGGCATAACTTGGCAAGGGTAGGGCTAGGGCAAGCTGCGCCCACGCCGAAAATAAACTTATCTCAAGCTAAGCTGATGATTTCATTTCCCCAGTGAATGAGATATCTAATTATCAATAATTCATAGGCACAGACAGACGTGCAAGTGGTTTTGAGAACTGAAGTAGAAACAGGAGTAACGATTCTTGGAATAAGAGCCAGCAGAGAGACAGATCCGGAGAGGGAAGAGAAGGTGCACATCGCATGCACGTGTCAAAACCAATCTAATTTCAATCACATACGTGACAGTCTGGGTGCCAGTTTAAGGGGGGTATTCCCCCCGGACACTCCGCGGTGGGTATATGACAGGATGCTTGCCTGGATGGAGCCCAGCTCTACCTATCCGGATGGACAACTCGCTCTCGTAGTCCAGCTGATGGGCAGGTTCCTGCTCGTATTTTTCTTTCATCGCTCGTTGGTCGCAGCTCAGGGCAAAGGCTGCGTGGGGAGGTCCGCTGAAACCCTGCAAGGCAAGAGAAAAATTTAAGGTTTTTCCCATGTTTCCCCCATCAGCTTTCTCCCAGCCCCATCCGTGGGGACCACTCTGGCATCTCTGCAGTTGGGAAGCCAACCAGGGCATGTGTCACAGCAGCTTCTGCCAGCTGCAGGGAAACACGTCTTTTGGGTTCCCTTCTCTCTCTACAGACCACCAAGCTGTTTAGATTTAAATGTGCGTTTCCAGCAGAAACATCGAGAACAGGGTGAGGAGGAGCTGTGCGCCAAGAACTATGGGCCCATCTGGTGAGGCCCCATGTGGAATACTATATCCAGTTCTGGACTCCCCAGTTCAAGGACAGGGAACTGCTGGAGAGGGGACAGCAGAGGCTACAAGGATGCTGAGGGGCCTGGAGCATCTCTCTGATGAGGAAAGGCTGAGGGACTTGGGGCTTTTAGACTGGAGAAGAGAAGGCTGAGGGGGGATCTGATCAACACCTGTAAATACTTAAAGGGTGGGTGTCAGGAGAACGGGGCTGGTCTTTTTTCAGTGACAGGACAAGAGGTAACGGGCACAAACTTGACTGCAAGAAGTTCCATCTAAACATGAGGAGGAACTTCTTCACTTTGAGGATGGCAGAGCCCTGGCAGAGGCTGCCCAGGGAGGTGGTGGAGTCTCCTTCTCTGGAGACATTCAAACCCGCCTGGACACGTTCCTGTGCAACGTACTCTGGGTGGACCTGCTTTGGCAGGGGGTTGGACTGGATGATCTCCAGAGGTCCCTTCCAACCCCATATCATTCTGGGATTCTGCAAGGGGCTAAAGATGGAAAAAGCCAAAATACACGCACATTAACAGCAAGAAATGCAGTTCCACAAACACAAAAATAATGCAATTCCATAGGCTCAACTCCCTCCAAATTCAGCCTGGAGGAGAGCAGCAGACAAGGAGGGACATCCACTGCTGCCAGAGAGGGTCGAGCTGCTGGGCTGACCTCTGGAGAATTTGGCTTTGCAGTAGGGTACCGCTTCTTCTGGGTGGACGGAGTTTGCGAGGGAAACGGCTCGTTCAAAACTGAACCCATTGGAGCATCAGACGAAACACTGTGTTCACAACCACCCGGTGTTTTTTCAGTGGGACTCATCCAGATGGCCCGACGAAACTCCAGGCTCACTTGGGATATGTTCCCACACCATTTGTAACCTCCAGAAAGCAGAGAGGGACGGCCAAAACCAATACCCTCCAACTATGCAGAGAGCCTGCAGGGAATGGGAGCAGACGCCCTGTGGCAAGAGGGACCAGGCTGCGAAAACCAGCCCAGACCAAGGACGTGCCAGAATCTTTATCTACATCGGCCAAAAAATCCTGGCAGACACCGTTTCTGCCTTCCCCCCTCCCCATTCCACCCCCCCCAGTGCTGGACATGCAGCAGGAATGTCTGCATCTCTGGATGCCCATGGGCTGCTCAAACCCACCCAGATGGAGCTCCTGCCGATGGAAAAGGCAGGGTTAGAGGAATAACCGCCCAGCTGAGAGATGGGAACTCGTCCCAGTATGACCCGGTGTAACCAGCTCCACCCAGAATACGGGGAGCGGGAGCCCGAGTCCCCGTCCCCACGCAGGGCATGGGGACCAGCCCCCAGGAGCATCTTCAAGGAGGGATGTCCTGGTGGCACCCGGCATCACCACTGGGAACACGGGTGTAGCTGTGGGATCGATGGCAGCAGAATAAACGAACATACGCTGAATAGCCAGAGCCGGTAACGAGAGACTCGGTGGGTAAGGTCATGTTAAACAACAATAAAGGTTAAAGATGAATAACTAAATCATCTATTCTCCCATCATTTGCATAATACAGTCTGACCAGCCCCATTAATACTAATGACATATTTGCTGTCCGCTCTCTATGGCAGTTTAATCAGGGTGCTTTCACCTCCGCTCACCCAGCAGCGACAGGATGCACCGATGAGGTGCCCGTGTTTAAATCCCGCTGGGAAAAGGGAGACCCCCCCAGATCCCACCCCCCCGGGAGACACCAGCAGCTCTGCGCCTCGTCTCAGGAGCAGCACCTGGAAAAGCAGGTAGAAAAACAAGTGTTTTCCAGCCAAACCTGGATCTAACACGATGCAGTGAGGAGGGAGAGGAACTCCAGCATCAAGACCTGACTCGGACAAGGGAAAAAGAGAGGGAGAATGGAAGGTCACGGGCTGCAGCGTGGTCTCCCTACATCCAGGAGAGCCCGGTCCAGCTGAAGCTGAAGGAGCTTTCACCTCTGGGAAATCAGCAGCATCACTTTCTGAAAAACTCTAAGCCGAGGAGAAGCCAGGATGGGAATGTGAAGCTGCAAAGGAGCAAGCCTCAAGCTTAAGTGCACGGGAAGCGTTTGCCAGCGCTGCACGGGGCTCTCCCGCCCCGCTCCGCTGCCCTCGCCTCGGACCCTGGGAACGCCAGGTTTTACGGAGCAGAAGCTCAGCTTCCTCGTGGCTCCGACCAGCGTTTAGCTAAATGAGCTACGAGCGCTGCGACAGCAGCTTTGAGGGCTTTATCACCACCAGATTTGTGGCTTCCCCCCCCAGCGCGAACCTCTCAACCGCAACTGGTCCGTGCAGGGAGGGCAGCGAGCCCAGGGCACGGCCGGAGCCGGCGGGAGCCAGAGAGTGACAATAACCCACCCGGGGGGGGGAAAGAAACCACTTCTACAAGCAGGAGGGGCTATCACTCAGCATGTGCCCTCTATTTCCATCACACAGCTCCAGATGCAGACAAGGTCCTCGCGAGGTCGAGACCACTTGCCTCAAGGTCCACAGTCCTGGTGAGAAGCCCCCCCCCCACCCCCGGCTTTTTTCTGGGCCACCGCTCTCGGCAGGACAAACGCCCACCGACGGGGTACCTGGGAAGCTGCTCGCACCGAAAGGGAGGCAAACTCGAAGATACTTGAGATGTTTCTCGTCAGGTCAGGTCACCTCGCTGTTGGCAGGCACACACACGCAACGCCGGCAATTTGGAAAAAATATTGGTGACCTTCAGTAAAGCACACGATTTATTCCAACTGTGATTGCTCTGAGTCATTCCAGTCCGGTCCCTGCATGAGGCCCTTAATTGGAATGTGTCAGTGGGTTAAAAAAGCATTAGAAAGAGAAGAGGAAAGTCAACCCACGTTAATTAGTTCATGCCACTAATTAGCGCTAACTGAAATAACCACGGGGGCTGATTATTTAAAAAGGAAAAAAAAAAAAAAAAAAGCCTGATGCAATGAGAGATTTGGGCAGGAAGAGCCACGGAGCTCGGAGGAAAACTATTCTGGGATGCGGGAGTCCCCACCGCGCTCGGCTCTGCTCGAGGAGCTCCAGCCGAGGGGTCGTCGGATTGTCACAGCCCCGGTGGGTAGAAGCGGAGGAGAAGAGACAGGTATCTCTGCAGAGAAGAACCCCCGCTCCACGCAGACCCCGCTTTTGTTACCCACAAGCTGCAGCAATCCCGAATTAATCCGCGTGGAAACGTGCCCCTCTCCTGCCAGCATCCTGGGGTGGTGGGGCCATCACTGTGGCATCGATGGCATCGCCCTGGGCCTGGCAAAGGGACAGGGAGGATGCTCTTGGTGGCTTTTAGACGAAGCGAGGATTTGGGATGGGATTGCATCCCGCTGCCCGGCAGATCTCTCGCATGAGTTGCTAACGGAACCGGATCCAATTTGAAAGAGCAATACCTCTAAGAACCAATCTGCTCTTCCCCACCCGAGCAACGAAGGAGAATGAATTAATAAAGAAAACGAGATGACAAAACCCGATGGCCCGGCTTTGGGTACCAAACCTGGAGGCGCTGCTCTTCCCGTGCAACATCTTACTGGTCTTAACCCAGCAAACGCCCCGGCAGCCCTGGAGCAGGCTCTGCAGAGCCACGGGAAACAAAGACCATAACGAGTCAAATAATGGCAGAAAGCACCTCAACAGAAAAGAGAAATAGAATAAATTTCACCACCTTATTAAAAAATAATAGAAGATGTTCCTAACCAGTGCTGGAGCCAACACGGAGACAAGGAGACAGTAACGAGCCCTGCTTTGATGGTGCCTGGAGGCTGCCATTTCACACTTATTAAAAGAGAGAAAGTGATAACAGAAAAGTGACCAGAGAGGGGTAAGAAGAGAGGGGTGGGAGACACTGCACATCCCCAGCCCGTATCAGCGGCCGCCCCGGCCCTGGGGACGGACCCAACGCGTCCCTGTGGCCCCCCCGGGACCCCAAAGAGCTCGTGGCAAGTTCTGAGCATCAGCCGCTCGCTCGGCTTCGCCGCTTCTGCACCTCTGGGGACGGAGACAAAGGCTGCGCGGCAACAAAACAGCGAGTCCTCGGCTTTTCCGAGGCGGATAAACGCGATTTATGTTAAAAGCATGAAATAGGACCGGGTGGGAAGAGAGCTCCCTTAGAAAGCACTTAGTTATCAGAGAGCCCCATTTGCATGTAAAACTACGGGCGGGTATTTTGTTATTGGAAACAACACCTCAGGGGCTCGATGCTCCCAAAGGAACACCCGCCGGCGGCGGATCCCGATGCCAGCAGCGCCCATTTGTATCCCACCCGGAGCTGAGGAAGGCCAGAGGGATGGCGAGGCACCCCACACACCCCCATCCTCCCTCGGCTCCATCTCTTGGGAGCTGGGCGGGTGACACTGCTCCCAAAGTCCCTGGAGGGGGGCTCGGGGACAGCACCAACAGTCCCTGGGGACACCCATGGTCCCATGGGACCTGCTCCACCACCCAGGGTGCAGAAGGCAGGTCCTCCTGCTCACCCCCACGCTTCTCCAGAGCCCCCCCCTCATCTCAAACTACATTTTTTAAAATAATAATAATTAAAGATAAAGCCACCCACCACCTGGCTGCATCGTTTCCCATCCCAGCCCCGGAGCAGACACCAGGCTGGGGCTCCGTACAAAGACCCCGTGTCACCCCACGGGGACCAGAAGCCAACAGTCATTAGAAGAGCACAAGAGTTGGGTGGGTGAGGACCTGCCTGGGAGAGGGTTCAAAGGCTGTGGCAATTTGTTCTGCCAGAAGCCGAGGTGCCACCAGGAGCCATGATGCCACCAGGTGCCCCTCCAAAAAATGCTCAGTCAGCTCTGTGCTCCCCCAGCACAGCATCCCCCCCAAAAACAATGCGTCCCACCACCTCTCCTAGGGGAAAAAAATAATCATGGTTTTGGTCAATATTGATGGGTTAAGGGAAGGGGCTGGTAGGCATCTTCATCTTCATGCATCTAAGAGGGCCTGAATCACAGCTCCTCTCAAAGCCAGGATCGTTGACAATCCCCCACTTGAAACACTAAAATAAACAACTCGAGTGCAACCTGAAATACTCCATGCGATAAAGGCGGCTCTTCTCCACGCTGAAGTGGGTGCAGTCATATTTATGATTAATGGCACCCAATAAGCAGCTCTAGGACACAAGCAAATCTCCCTTATTTCTATTCCCACGGTGCCCGGCAGCCCCAGCACAGCCCAGTCCAGCTGCTCAGGACCACACTGGGATCCCACCAGCAGCACCCAAACCCCTTGACCAGGCAGACCGTGCCCCCATAAATTGAGAATAAACCTGGGGACACCCAGCACGCCCCAGGCCACTGCTCTGGCGTGAGTAACAGTGAGTAACGCCAACCCCACATCAACAAAACCCCGCATAATGAAGATGGAAAGCTGGATTTATTTTTAAGGGTCTCTGAGTGTTTCAGATCCATCTCAGTTTGTATTTTAATTTGGAGATCGCTAACAACGGAACAGCAGTAACGGGCAGAGCAGACACAGGCACCTTAATGGCAATTCTTTTTGGGCTTGCTAACGAAGCCGGGTCAGCGCTGACTATCATGTTGCAAAATTAATTTCTTCCATTTTTCCCCTCTTAAATTCAACTGCCTGAAGTTTCATAAATCCTAAACCACGGCATGGGCCACCAGAGGCCGTGATCAGAACTGTCCTCCGAAGCTTCAACATGCTGCCAAATACAGCAGGAGGAGAAGATGAGCCCCAGAGAAGGGGAAGGGACAAGATTAGCCCCTGGGACGCATCACACGAGGACATCAGAGGCTCTTGGGGTCTCCAAATCTCACCCAAGCCCTCATCCCAACCACCAGGTCCTCATACCCCTGCGATGCCCGTGGCAGAAGTGACTCCAAAGCAGAGAGCAGCAGGTCAGGATCACTTCCCCCACCAGCAAGGGAGCTGGAAGGGAATCACTCCTTGATGACACCTGTGGAAATCCGGTGGCACTGACTGGGATGGGGATAACCTGCCGGAGCGGGATAACCCTGAGCAGAGGCACGGAGGAGCCAAACAATGAATCCAGCCATCATTTAACATGAGCATCCTCATGAAACCCAACTTCCCAAGGAGGAACAGACCCCGAGGACCTGATCCTGCTACACACCAAGCACCGCTGCCAGCGCCAGGACCACCGTCATTTTTCCGGAGCCGTGGCAGCAGGCGCTGGTGGGGGGAGACCAGGGAGCTCCCCGCTTCCCACACCGAGCATCTTCCATCTGGCTCCTCCAGCCCCACGTCCTCCCCCAGCCCAGCAGGCAGGAGGCTGGTAGCTATGGCAGCGCTGCCGCGGGGATGGGAAAGGAAAGGTTCATCCACAGACACACATACAAAAAAAAAATAAAAAAAATATAAAAAAACCCCCAGCTTTTTCACGGCAGATCCGCTCTGGCAGCATCTCACGAGCAGATCACATCAGGCTGGGAGGCCTTTCTCGTCCCGACGACATGGCCGGTAGCAAGACCAGAGCCTTCCCCTAATAATTGCCAACAGGGAAGCTTAAGTGAATATTAAGGAAGGCTGGTATCAGTTTATCCGTAACTAATGTCATATTATTGCAAGTACATTTTATTCACTGCTAATTATCAGCCACTTTGATAAGTCATAATTCTTGAAAATTGCAAACAGCAGCTCTAATCACCGGCCCCCGCTGACGAGCTGTGAGGGCAGGAGGGATAAATCCCCTGCCTTCAGGGTCACCCGGAGCGTGGGGACAGCCGGGGGGTCCCGCGGGGTGACCCCAGAGCAGCACTGGGGAGCTGCCTCGTCCGACAGCCACCACGGGGAGACCCTTGGCAGCACCAAAACCCCCATCTCTCACGATCTGACAACCCCGAGCACACCCAGAAACGCTAAATCTGGCAATCCTAGGGAGGGGAGGCAGGCAGGCAAATTTATCAAAAGTCACCCCAAAACCTCAAATAAACCAAATCTGTCCTCCTATGGGAAGGAGAGCAACACATCCCGCATCCCGCCCTCCCGAGGGGAGGATGCTGGTCCCTGCTCCCAGCCGGGATGTGGCACGGCCAGACCCCCAGGAGCATCCCTGTGGGGAGCAAGGGCACCAGGCACCCGCAAACCCATCTTTTAGGCCAAAGCAACGTTCATATTAACAACAAATATACAGTTTGGGGTTTTTTTGCCCTTATTGGCACATTTGGGGCTTTGGGCTTTCCAGGAGGGAGGAAAAACACAGCAGGAATGTTGCTGGCACAGGGTCTGGGAAGGGGACGGCGAGCGCAGCCCGGGACGGGGAGGAAAGGCACATGCAATTCCCAGGCTCCCCGGGAAACCCAGGAGGTTTGTTACAAAACGTGATGTTTTGCAAGAGTGATGTTCTACATGGCAGGAAAAGGAGGTCGTTTTTGTAACCTTTGCCATTACAAAAACAAAAGCACGGGAGTATTTTTGCTCCTTTTGCCACGCAACTTCGCAAAAAAACCACCAAGCAAACAACAAAACCACCTCACCAAACAACTTGTTAAACAAACAAAACCCACCTCCGCAACAGCAGGAGACAGGTTTCCAGTCACCAACCTCCTTGTCCACCAGGAAACCTGGAGAAGCCTCCAAACACAACCAATAAATGCCTTTTTTCTAAGGATCGGTTGCTCCAGGCAGAGTTTTTGAGCTCGCGAGCGCTGCCCACCAAACCCAGTTGGGATGTATACACCCTTCCAGTTGTTTGCTGGGAGGAAACGTGCCTTTTGCAGCCAGATCCTATGGGATATTTTCCTGAGGGGTATTATTTCTTTTCCTGAGGGCTGCCCCACGCGTCACTGCCCCCCGACGCCCGCGGCTGCCTCAGCAGGACACGGCAGAGAGGTTTGTGGCATCGAGTCAGCGCTACAATATGAGATTTTAATTGTTAGCAATAAACCTTTAAGCCTCAGAAGGGATTAACAAGAGCTTTTTCTCCACATGCTTATTAAAGCCTAATGGAGACCAGCTTCGCCTCTTTTCTCTCTCCCTGCCCCCTTCCCACCTTGTGTATTTGTAGCGTGGCAACATGTATTTTTACAGTCCTCTATTATGCAAGGCTTTTTGCAAGGCTAAGAGAAAAAGCAAACAAAACTTCAATTAACAGCTCATTTTTACACAATATTCTCTTCGGTAATGATTTGCCATCAGCCCAGATTGAATTAATGGGAAGGGGAGGTGGGGAGGGA
>VXAK01002836.1:49921-68340 GCA_013399435.1 Arenaria interpres | reverse complement strand
GAACCAAAGCGGGCGCTGCTGCCGCGGGGTGGGCAGTGGGGAGCCCCGGGATGCAGGAGCTGAGCCAGCGATCCATCACCCCGCTAACGAAGCGCCACGCCATGCCAGCGCTGCCTAATTACATTACATGAAAACACAACTTCCTTCAGAGCCTCAATTAGCCACGGGGACGTGCGCCGGTGCCCGGCAGACCTGGGAGTCGGGGGGGGGGGGGGGAGCGGGGNGGGGGGGAGAAGCTGGGGAGCAGCCCCCGCTCCCCACATCCCCCCACCCCGAGCATCCCAGCTCCGGGGACCCAGCCGGCAGCAACCTCGTCCCCCAAGCCGTGGTTTCAGCCCCTCTTCTTCTCCTCTCCACGTCCTGCACATCCCCTAATCATCAAAATAGCACCAAAGCCCAGGAGAGACACCAAAGGAGCCTCCAACACCTTCCTGAAGCACGGCGTAATAAATCCACCTTCCCCTCAGCCAGTGCAATTAATCTGTTAATTCATTACAGAAGAGAGGGGTAATAAGGGACAAGGCACTTCCTGATTACCACTACCCAAAACCGAACCAGTTTCTCTTCCCTTGGAAGCTCAGGACTGTCCCACCATTGAATTTTGACCCAGGGAATGGGCAGGGCTGGTCCTGGGCTTTCCCCGGTAACACGTTTGGGTGCTGGGCTCCAACCAAAGCCAACCAAAACCCCACAAATCAAGCTCTGAAATTGGCCATCAGAGCATTTATTCATTTATAATACGTACCTCACCTATAAAGTCTTGACAGGCCTTAAAAAAACCACGTATGAAACATAAACCAACAGCGAGATGCCTTCCCAAGCCTGAAATAGCCTGAACCTCCACGAGGAGACTTGTCCGGTCGGTTTTTCACTTCACATTAGCTCCGAAGCCCGCGGCCAACAGATTAGAGTCACATTCCTGCCACCACCCCCTCGATAATTAGAGCCTGATGGGGGGAGACAGGAAAACGCACCGCGAAGGTTTTCACCCAAGGAGGACACGTCACCCCACGTGCCTGGAGCATCGCGGGGGTGCGAGAGAGGAGACACCCACGGGCTCCAAACACCGGCAGAGGAGCCCAGAAAGGAATAAATAAGCTGGTTTTTTCCCCCCAATTCCCCTCTCCAGCAGGTCAGCAGCCTGTCAATAAGGCACGATGTTCCGCTGGATTAAGAGCAAATGCCCGTTTGACACCACTCACCGGCAGCCACGGCGAGGCAAGACTTACCCTTTGGGCATGGAGGGGACTGTCCTCCCTGGGGGGGACACACAATCCCCCCAAGAAGCACAAAAATGACTCTTTCCAGCTCACCTTCAAGGCAGAGAGCGTGCCAAATCAGTCTGGGTGAGTCAGAGTTTACCCTGAGAGCGAGCTGGCACGGTGCGGCACTTCCAGATCTGTGTATATATATATATATATACATACATATTTTTCCCGTGATCTCTGTCACCAATTGCAACCTCACTCGCTGCCGCTCTGTCACGTTAATGGCAGGTTTCCTTTTCACAGCAGAGGCATTAATTTGGGGTTATGCCATGAGCAAATTCAAAAGGCAGATTTTAAGATCAAGGAACAGGCGAGGAAGCCTCCCCGGCGCTCGGCGTGCCCACGGGTACACGGGATCCGCTTCGGCTGGTCGGAGTAACAGCGGGGATGCTGCAGGAGCCAGATTCCCAAATCTTGCCCCCGAGCCCACCAGGAGGCAGGCAGGGTGCAGGGCATCACCCACCAGTTTTTAGAGCCCAGGAGGTTCCCACCACCAGAGTCCATGGGATGGTCCATGGGTCCGATCCATGTGGCTGCCAGCAGCACCCGCTCCCTGCTCTCNAGGAGGCAGGCAGGGTGCAGGGCATCACCCACCAGTTTTTAGAGCCCAGGAGGTTCCCACCACCAGAGTCCATGGGATGGTCCAAGCACCCATGTCCTCTCCGGTCCACGTGGCTGCCAGCAGCACCCGCTCCCTGCTCTCCCACAGCCGCTTACTGCCTGCTTCCTGCTTATTCCAGGACTGAAACTTAAAGATAAAAATGCTCAAATTCGATCAGAAAAAAAGGTCAGACACTGTCCAGGATCTGACAGAACCCCCCGATGGTGATGCATCCCTCCCTCCCCACGGTGCCAGCCAGACTCCTGGCAGGTACGGGGCAGAGCTGGTACCCCAACAGGATTTTTCCTTTTGGAAAATTCATTCTCCTGTACAACTGCGAGCCAGGCCCCAAAGAGCAACTGAAATTAAATCAGCAAAGGCTGAAGCAGAGAGGAGAAAAGCCCCGTGCTACATTACCAGCCTTATCGGTGGGTAATTCCCGCTGGAGGCAGGCAGCGGGGAAAGAGGTGCTTTGTCACGGCCACCGGTACCCGCCGGGGGAGGGAACGGGGAACAAACACGTACCCAGTGCAGGAGCTCACTGAAGGAAGAATTAAACCAGGTTTTTCTCAGTCCCTGCTTTTTTACAGAGGGATTTTTTTTTCCACCTCCTGGCTCCCCAGGCAACCCTGCTGCCAGCCCACAGAGCCGCAGTGGCAAACTACCCTGGGTTCCAGCTGCCATCGGCACATTAGTGATTGTCCCCATAAACCTAACGAGGGCAGGAGGGGATCAAACCCTGACTTGTTTTCAAAGCATCCCTGCTCTTTAGCTCGAGCGTTGGGGCTTCAAACATAATGTGTTTTTGAAATGCTTAATACACAACAAGAGAGAGAATTATAATTAAGAGCAGCTGACAAATTGCACTCTGGAAGTAAATAACCCTTTAATGCCATTAATAAAACAAAATGCTTTTCTAAAAATTAGTATAATTACAACCTTGTGCTTTTTTTTTTTTTGCAAATAATTTCACTCTATCCAGCAACAACTGGATTTCAATTGCTAAAACCACTGCAGATGGGCAGGGAAGGGGTGGGAGGCGGGCAGGTTTTCCAGGTTGTATGGGCAAACACATCTTAAATACACCCTTAGGGGTTTCTGGGTGCTGGCCCCAAGAAGTGGGACTCTCACAAGAGACTTTCAGAGAATCCCAAGACAGGACATGGGGGAAGCCGGTCCCAGGCATCATTCCCACACGGCTCCATCACCTTCCAGAGCTGGACTCGGGGAAGAGTTGGGTTGGGCTTGTTTGAGAAGTTCATAAAAATCATGCCCAGATACTCCTACTTATTTAGAGCTGGAAGGGGAAGGACCTTTCCCAGAAGAAGCCTTTGCTACGTTGCCTGATGAGGCTCCCAAGAAAGCTTTTCCCGTCCTCGGTCATCGCAGCCGGATCCTTCCTCCCTCCCAGAGCCAGCGGAAAAGGGCCAGAATGCCACAAAACAAAACAAACAGAAGGGCTGCTATTTATTTTCCCCCAAGCAAAGGACATCAGAGCAAAGCAGGAATGCATGAGTCAAGCTTGCGGCTCACGCGAGCCCATGTCAACCCAGCCCTCGGGTCCATCCTCATCCTCCCCCAGCGAGGCAAAGGCAGGGCTGTCGGGAGCGCTCAACACAGGCTGCACGTGGGGAAAAAAAACCAAAAAGGGGTAAAGTCCCTTTGCACACCCCAGACATCAAAACCACCTCACTGGAACCCCTTTATTTGCTCATTTGCCCAAGATTTTGTGGCCCAAGATGTGCAGCCGCCGGGCTGAGCTCGGCGAGATGCCACCCACGCCACCGTGTCCCCAGGCTGCTCTGGACAGTGTTTGCGTCCCACGCTCAAAAATTTAATAAACCAGAAAATCCACATGCCCCACACACAGGCACAGCCTTTGGTTGATGCTCGAATAGAGGGAAGAAAAAAAAGAGCCGCTACCTACCATGGCAATGAGGATGTGCAGCTAATTAACTTTCTAGGAGTCACAGATGAACAGGAAAAAGCACATTAAGGACGGGAACTTGTGATGGGCACGTCTCGGAGGAATTGGCAAATTGCATACGAGAAACCTTTATTCCGATTATAAATTAACACCAGCGACAAGACCCAGCACGTTTTTACCGCCGCGCGAAATAATTAACCCGTCAAATCCGGCTCCATGCAAATCAGAAGGGCACGAGAAGCTCCCCATCTTTGCTGGGTGGAAGCGCGGACGCTGCTGGCACCAAACTGGGAAGATCCACAGCATCTTCCAACCGCCCCCATGGCACTAACGATGCCTCGTTACCCCCCTACGCCAGGTATGTGCTGGGAATCCCCACCCAGTGACACCCCCCACCAAAAAGAAAGATGCTTCCCGTGGTCTCATCCAGCTGTGATTTAGCCCTGAGAAATAAACCGTAAATTGAAATAAGGTGCGTTGTGCCTGGAGCGGGTGTGAGGGTCCCTCCTCCCGCTTCGCCCCCCCATCACGCTTCTCAGCTTTCCCCCAGTACGTGACTGGCACAGGCTGAGAAAGCAAAATATACAACCCCGGAGGCACATCCCGAGCCACACGACAGACACCCCCGTCAGCAAAGGGGGGAGCATCCCTCGGGGAGCTCCGTTTAGCCAGTTCCCAAACCCTTCCCGAGGGGGCTCGCCAAAAATAGCCTCAAATTCACTCTGCGGAATGCCCACTCCCAGAGCGGGTTCCAAAAAAGCTCGCAAGCCATGGTTTGCAAAAAAATAGCCAAAGGGGTCAGGAGCAGGGGGCGGTGATGTCTGGAGGGTTAACGGGGTCCAGCCTCCTGCTACGAACAGCCCGCACCCCCTCCACCCGCAGCCATGTGAAGACCCTCACCCTGCTCACGAAAAATCAGGATGTAGCTACAAACCACAGCCCAAAATAACTCAAAATTAATATTAAACGCAAGACCCGGAGCCCAGGCAGGGGTTTCGGCCACGGGGGTCCTTCCTGCAGCACGAGGGGCCANGCTGACAAGAACAAAAAAAGAAATAAATAAAAAAAATTAAAAATCCGATGGAGATGGTATTTCCAGGACAGAATTACAGCCCTGGCTCCCCGTCCCCATCCTCTCTTACAGCAGAGTATTGGCAGGCTCCTGGTTATAACCGAGCAATGGCCCATCAGCTCTCTCCCCGGGTTATAGATTAACTCCTGGTTCTCCTGCGACATCTGCCCTCCTCTCCCTCCCCCAGAGCCACCCCCAAAGCCCATCAGTTCTTCCAGGGGGGACCCCGGGGCACCCAGATGCCGCAGCACCCACGGGGGTCCCACAGCACCCCTGGGGGTCCCGCAGTGAGCTCAGCCCCGCACCCGGCACGGTGGGAGCGACAGAGCTGTTTTCAGACAGATGTTGGAGGAAAATGAAGCCTGGAGGTAGAGGAGATGAAGCTGATTAAGCCTCATTATCCTATTAAGCGTGATGATGGCAGAGCCCAGAGGACGTTGTGCAGGAAAGAACAACGTGGTTAACAGAAGCACGCAGGGAGGTGGGCAGGCAGGTACCGCCGGGCTGGTGGGCATCTCCCACTTTGCCACCTTCCCCGTCCCACCAGTATCCCACCTGTGAGTTCCCATTCTCTTGGAGGAGCATTTTGGGGCAGCAATCTAGAAAAAGGCAGGAGCGAGGGAGCTCCTGGAAGCCACAGCGTTAAGGGCGGACGCACCTTGTGCCCCAAATCCCACCCAAATCCCACCCGCGTGGGGACTCCCCCAGCCTGCAGCGCCGCCGGGAGAAGCCCTAGGGACCCACCAGCTCAAAGACAACACAATCACAGGACGATATGGGGTTGGAAGGGACCTCTGGAGATCATCTCCTCCAACCCCCTGCCAGGGCAGGTCCACCCAGAGCAGGTCCCACAGGAACGTGTCCAGGCGGGTTTGAATGTCTCCAGGGAAGGAGACTCCACCACCTCCCTGGGCAGCCTCTGCCAGGGCTCTGCCACCCTCATAGGAAAGAAGTTCCTCCTCATGTTTAGGTGGAACTTCTTACCTTCAAGTTTGTGCCCGTTCCCTCTTGTCCTGTCCCTGGGCACCACTGAGAAAAGCCTGGCCCCATCCTCCTGACACCCACCCTTGAAGTATTTATAGGCGTTGGTCAGATCCCCCCTCAGCCTTCTCGTCTCCAGACTAAAAAGCCCCAAGTCCCTCAGCCTCTCCTCATCAGAGAGATGCTCCAGGCCCTTCATCATCACACACACATGAAAATTCAGGAGCAAAAGCAGGCAGAGACTGTCTGAAAACCAGAGCCAGGGCTGGATGCATTCCCTGGACTCTTGTGGGATTCCTCTGGGAAGAGAGAGGCCGAAGCAAGAAAACCCATTAGAGAAACCCAATAAAACATCACGCTCTGAACGAAACCCAGCCAAGTCAGCAGAGCTGCAAGACACATTTGAAGGATGAGAATAATAATACTTAATTCCAGCATTCTCACACATTACAGTAGACCCAAAAATAGCTGCTCGGTGATCAGGGACCTACCGTGCTGAGCAGCATTTTTAAGTAAACTCTCCCTTAAAGGCTTCAAGTCTTGGCACTGAATAACCTCAACCTTTTTCAGTAAAGGCAACAGCATCTCTTACAGCCCCATCACCTGCCCCTCTGCACCCAGACACCTCCCCAAATACCAGCTGAAAGCCAAGTTCTTATTTAAAAAGTAGCCATAAGGTTAAATTAAGAGCAAGGGAAGGAGAGAAACTTGTTTCAGCATCACCGGGGAGGGAAGGGACAGACGGGGTCATTTGTTGGTGGTTTAAGATATTCCAGAAACTACAGAACATCCTGCTTCGGAAACATCTCCGCCGGCTCCCCAGGCACCGACCCCAGGTACAGACACACTTTGGCTGAACACGATGTACGAGGAGACGGCTGCCAAAACAAGGGAGAGACCCTTTTTTAAAGAATTCTGAAGGTTTCTGCAGTGCTTTCGCTCCCCAAATGCTCCCGAATGGCTTGCCGTCCTCCACCAGCCGGAGCAGCATCCGTCTCCTCCGTGAACTCAGCTCAAGGATGAACAAACACGTTAAAGGCTTCAACACGGGGAGGTGTGGGGGGGAGGAACAGCCAAAGATAAAGATGCAATAGATTAGACGTGTCTTTTGTGAGGAATTTAATGGCTACAGCTGCTCGGCATCATTAACTGGTTTGTCTCGGAGGTTTTCACCCTCCCACCCTCGAACAAACACCGGGGCAGCACCGGAGCCACCCGAGCTCCCCGGGGAGGGGCTGCAGCGGGAGCGTAGCCCTGCTGCCTCCCCAGGGAGCAGGGGCGATAAGGAGTCCTTTAAAAGCTTAAAAGCTTTTACTACCTGTTGCTATCCAGCCAACCCATCCTGGAGGAGCGCCAGGCGGAGCGCCGGCTCTCTGTGCAAAGAGCAGAGCTAAAAACAGATCCCTGCTCCGGGGACAGCGCGCCCTCGGTCTCGCCAGCATCCCTTCCCCGCCCGACTTAAGTGAGGGGCTAAAAAAACACCAAAAAACCCAGCCCTGAGATTTTTTTTTACGGGTTTAGGAAGAAGCAAGACTTTCAGAAGTGAAGTGCAATGGTTTTACCCTTGTCTGAGCAGCGCTGGCTCCTGAGAGAGACGTCTGGGCTCCAAGAAAAAGGGAGATGCATCTTGAGGCAGCCTCCGTGGCCAGCACAGCCCCGAGGGCGGCTCAGCACTCAGCAGGCACTTGCTGATTTTTCATTTCAACACATTCAGCTTTAACCTCGACCCATGCTCCTTCCATAGCATCCCTCCTAACCTCTGGCTGCCCCATCCTCTTCCTAAAGCATCCCAAAAATCCCACCTCTTCCCGCTGCAGGGTCTGTGACCAGCCCAGGAGCCGTCACTGTTGCCTCTGGACAAGGAGCACAGGAGCCCCCCATCCACCATCACCCTCCTGACCCTGCCTGAGCCACCTGGGGAGGGAACAAGGAGCATTTTACACTTGCCCAAGGTGGGTCCTGCCGGTTATCCAGTGGGAAGAGACCCCCCAGCACAAGGACACACACTTTTGTGGGAAATAAAACACACACCGGCAGCAGCCTCAGCCACGGGCTGCAAACCCTCTCCCAGCTCAGCGTTAACACACGCACCAGCTACCACAGGTCCCGTGGGACACGAGCGTGGTGGCACGGTGCAAACAGCCCTGTCGAGCTGGGGAAGGCGACGGCTCCTCTCCCCTTGGTACTTGGACTGGATTTAAAGCAAGATATAACGGTATGTTTTTCAAATCACAGAATCACATGGGGTTGGAAGGGACCTCTGGAGATCATCTCCTCCAACCCCCTGCCAGAGCAGGTCCACCCAGAGCAGGTCCCACAGGAACGTGTCCAGGTGGGGTTTGAATGTCTCCAGAGAAGGAGACTCCACCACCTCCCTGGGCAGCCTCTGCCAGGGCTCTGCCACCCTCAAAGTGCAGAAGTTCCTCCTCGTGTTTTGGTGGAACTTCTTACCATCGAGTTTGTGTCCATTTCCTCTTGTCCTGTCACTGGGCACCACTGAAAAAAGACTGGTCCCGTCCTCTTTACACTCACCCTTGAAGTATTTACANGGCCTCCCCAGGGCAGAGCAGAGGGGGAGGATGACCTCCCTCCATCTGCTGGTCACACTCTTCCATACATATATATATATATTAGTCTCAGAGGGAGCAGTGCCTCCCCCTCATCACCATGCCCATTGGCCACCCCTGTCACCCCTCCATCCCGCCCTTTGCAACCCAAGAATTCCATTTCCCCGCCGCTCTTCCCTCCCTTGCCCATGTCAAAAGGCAGCAGAGACCCGACGCCGGCCGTCGGGAAGAAGCGGTTTTCGTGGTTCAACTGTTTGTTCACGCTGCGGGGAAGCACCAGCCCCGGGCAGCTGATCAAACACAGCCCGCCCCCAGCCAGCGCCTTTACCCGGGGCAATCCCCCCCCCCAGCCAAGAGAAAAGGAAAAAAAAAAGTTAAGGTTTGATGGCAAGCAGCTTCCAAGGGCTCCGTCTGCCCCTGGCCCCCCACAAAGGGTTGGGGAGCCCCGAGAAGAGTCAGGGCACGAGCAGGGAGAGCACACGAGGGGGGGGTTCAGGCTCTCAGCCCTCTGACGCCACTGTCCTTTCATTTATTTGTTCTTTACCCTAATGCATCCACTCGCGCTGGAAGTGAATGGACGCATTCACACACCGTAACATCAAGCAATTTTCTTCCTAACTGGGGACGTTCCTGTTACGGGAGGCTCCGAAAGCTCAGCGGGGGGGGAAGGCTGATGTTGAGGGCCCCCCCGGACACCAGAGTTACCGGTTGTAGCGCTCTTCAAATGGAAAACCCCACACTCCTAACCACACATAATCCCCACTTCCATTAAAGTAACTAAAAACTTTAAGAAGCTCTTTGGAATTTTTTTGAGAATATCTTTCCTAAGCCATTCTTGTGTTTTCAGCTGTAAAAAAAAAATCCAACAGCTTCCAATTTATTTATTTTTTTACTAATACTCTTAGACGGTAGGATGGTTCATTCAATTTTGAAATGCTCTGAGGGCTGGCAGCTCCGCAAATTAAACCTCTGAGCTGAAACAGAAGGTCACACCTGAACTGCTCGCCAAGTGTTGCCGGTGAAAAGAACAAAAGCAGAAGCACGAAGCAAAAAGGAAGAAAAAAAAACCAGAGCGCAGATAGCCTGAAGCTGCAGACAGCACTGGCAGAGCCACCCGGGGGCCCGGGGAAAACACGGTTTTATTAAATTTGTGGTAGGAACAGATTTGTGTCTGGCTTCTGGAGGAGAGAGCAGAAGCCCCCAGTCCAGTAACACCCACTTACCAGCGCGGGGATGAGCAGGTCGGCCAAGTACACGAAAGCTGCTCCCAGGGAGAAGCCCACGGCCACCGGGAAGAAAGCGAAGGCTCCGAAGTTGCCGGATTCCTCGGCCATGTCGATAGCCGGGGCCAGCAGGGACCAGTAGGAAGCGGCCAGCATGACCTGGGAGAGAGAAGGGGAGCGGTGAGAACCACGGAGGCACCGATGCCACGAGGACCGGATACTGGCCACAGGACAGCAGCACTAGCCCACCCTCCGGCCAAGGAAACCCCCGTGCCCGGTCCCACCAGCTGTGTGGCCAGTAAAACCCAGCAGAGCCATTAAAACCAGCTTCCCAATGGAACAAATCACTGAAGGATGGAGAAATGAGTTTTTTCCCCCGTTTTCACCACGAGCGTTTTTCTTGGCTCAAAAGCCTAAAGCGGCAAACGAACCGCACAAGCTCATTAGGGTGATTTTCTGTGGGATTAGCACAGCAGCAGGGTGGGAACAGGAAAAACGCCTTCTCCTCAGGGATTTTGCAGCAACGGGAGCGGGTCCGAGCCCTCCCCGGCCCCCGCGCTGCTCCCCTGCATCCCAGCCGAAGCCGGGATGAGCCCCATCCATCCCGCACCCAGCTCTGGGCTTCGCAGAGCGGGCAGGGGAGGAAGGAAACACAGCCCTCATCTCAGGCAGGAAAAGAATAAATATTGGATGAGGCCCGGAGGCAAAGAGCCATCTCCAAGCCAGCCGAGGGCACGCCACGGCGCTGCCACGCAGATCCCAGCCTGCTGCGGTTTAGGAGCTCCCTGCCTCGCTGGGCCAGACCACGGCAACCACAGCACGAGGGCTTTGTGACCCCGCTGCCTTCCTCCCGCAGGGACCCACACTCGGGCTGCTCCTGCCCCACAACCGAGCCAGAGCCCCCAGACCAGGAGGAGAACAAGTTCCCATCCCAAACAGCAACGCGCCGGCTCCCAGCAAAGACCAGCGCTGCCAAAGTCCTGCCGGGGTGTTCCACCACCACAGTTTGCACCCAGAAAATAAACCTTTCAGGCAGCCGTGCTGGTTTTTTCCCTCGCTCGCTGCTTAGCGGGGAGGGAGAAGAAACAACTACCCAAAAGACCATAGGAAAAACAGAATTTGGGACTTGGGGGGGTCTGCAGCCCAGCTGGGAGCAGGGCAGGCTGCAGCACCGGTTGCTCAGGGTGTTCCCCCTTGTAGGGAACAGAAAGCACCAGTTTCACAAGCTTATACTAAAGAACATAATATTACCCTGCGTTTTATCACCTTATCTCTTCCTCTCCTCTGCTGCACGATGTACTGGCCTGGGTTAATTAAAAAGTCATCAGCCCAGCACAACACCAGCAGCCTTGGCCCTGGCTCCTCTCCCTGCAGCCGGTCAGCTCTGGGAGCTCAGCTGTGACCGGCTCTGGGGACTGGTCCCATCACACACCGGGAGGAAGAAAGTCAGCGAGATAAGCACGGATGGGCTTAAAAAAGAAATATAAAAATCAAAGTGAAGATCTGTGTTAGGCTTTGGGAGCCACCTTGTGCCAAAGGCACCCACTGCCCTGCCACGGGGTGACAGGGTCCTCACCACCTCCGGACGGACAAGGTGATGCTCCCAGCGAGCAAGGAAACACATCAAAAGGGAGCTTCCAATGGAAAAAGGCATCAGGATCCAGCAGGAAGGAGCAAAGCAAGCCTGGAGATGGCAGCGGGAGAGACGCCGAGAGAAAAGGTGACCCCAACTCTCCCTCCAGCAACTTCCCCGAGCACCCCGCGGAGTCCCCTCTGCAGGATGCTCAGAAGAGCTGCCGCCCAGCTTGCTCTCACGGCACGAGGGCTCGCCCGCGGCAGAGGGGTGCGTAATGAACTATTAACATTTTAAATCACTCCTAACGAAGGAACGAGATGCCTATTGCCGTAGACACCTGTCCCGGGGGGATTGTGTAAACCTCAGCTCGCGATGAGTAAGAAGAAAGCAGGCTGTCACGTCAGGCTGCACCACGGCTGTCAAACTTCATATTTCAAATGCCACCTCCTTTAAAAAAACAACCACACACCCCAACATGGAAACACAAGCAACGGGGAAAGGCTTTGAAGAATTATATTGTCATCTTATGTTAAGATATCATTTCCCCACGGAAAACAGAGGCCTGACACCGCTCAGCCTCCAGATCCCCTTCACCACCGAAGGCAGCGGAGCTCCCACCAGGCTCCGGGGGCAGGAGATGACAGAGCCTTAACCCACCCCAGCCTCCCCGGGAGCAAACTGTGGGGCTGCACCCACCGCCTTCACTTGCTCGGGAAGGGAAAGCCATTTATTCCCTCACCCTTTTATGCAGAGAAACCCCTGGACCTCACTTGGTGGGGGAGCCGGATTGCCCTGCAGCAGCCAGCAGAGGTGACAGTGTCCCCCCTGAGCTCAGATACGGGGACGTGGGCTTTGCCAAGGTCCCACCCAAGGGTGCTACCTCCTGCCCACCAGCTCCTGCCCGCTCAGAGCGCTTCCCCGTCAGGTTCAGCAGCATCCCTTATCTGATGATGCTCGAGAACTAACAAAAGGGTGAGGATCTCTGCCAGGAAACTGATTTAAGCAACCAAAAAAAAAAAAATTAAAAAAAAAATATATATATATGTAAAAAAATATCACTCACACACTCAATTACAAATCTTTGTCCTTGTCCAGCCAGGGACAGGAACCCAGACCCCACCGATGTCACTGAGCGAGCTGGCATCAACGGCAGGAATAAAAAGCGAAAAAGCCTTGGCTCTCCTCAGATCAATAAAACACGAAGCCACTTTGGGAGAGGGTACGATTTTCTACACAAAGCCCTTCCCTCGCCCCAGCCAGGACGGGGAGAAGGACCCGCAGCGTGCCAGCTCGCTGGCACCGGGACACGCGCCTCCTGCCAAACGGGATTTGGACATTTTCCCCAAAAAGAGAGAGACTCGGTGCTCCAGAGCCAAGATGCATCAACACCGTAAATGCACCAGCTCTTGGGAAAACAAGCTGCGGTCGATGGGGGAGGAGGGAACAGGCAGAAGCATTATCTAAAGCATCCCTGGGCTGTGGGGAGCACAAACCCTTCCCTGGGATGGAACTGGAGACAAAACCCAGGCTCGAAACCCGACTGCCTCGTGCCACGGAACACGACTGAACCCGGGTCCGTGTCCTCAGGCTGATGGGAACCCCTCAAAACGTGCCAGGCAGCGGGATTTATAACCACAGCGTGCCCCAGCACCGCTCCCAGGGCTCGGCGGGTCCCCATCGCTGGCACCAGCATCTCCTGCCAGGCAGGGACCCGATGGGGGCGTCCCCCTCCAAATGCTGGGGGGGGGCAACACTCCTCCCCACCCGGGCCACGGAGCCAGCATCGCCCCAGCTCAGCCCACGCAGGAGATCCCCAGGGCAGGAAAAGCAGCGGGTGAGAGACCGGCAGGACACTTTCCCAGCCAAACTTTTTAGCGTGACTTCATGAAGGCTCCGACAACGAGAACCAGCCTCAGCAGAGCCACGGAAATCACCGACGCTGTTTTAAGCGGCCCTGAAAGGGAATATTCGGTACCAGACGCGCCCGGTGGAGTTTAAAGAGCACGTCTTGATGATTTTCTGCTTCACCTGGGACAGAAGAATTCCTCAAACTGCGACCCAGTAAGAGGAACAGCCACGCGAGGCTGCAGGGAGGGAGGGCTGGGAGCGTTTCTGATGTCTGAGAGCACAGCACCTCCAGGATAACACCGAGATAACGGAGAACATCTAAGAAAACTGTCTTATTTAAGAATATCAAGATTTAAGAGAAAAGCCAGAATTCCACATCAGATGCCCAAGCAAGTGAAGCCTTGTCTCCATGGAAACACATCACCTCCGAGGCTTCCGCACACAAAACCCTCCATTATCCACGATTTCCAGAAAGGGAACTGAGGCAGAGGGAAGCTCAGACACCTGAAAGGAGGTACCGGGCTGGAAGAAGCTGAGCTCCATCACGCCACAGTGACCAGCCACACAGGTCCCCTCCATCCGAGGTGACACTTGTGCCACCAGACGTGGCTTTGCAGCGGGGACGGTCCCAGCACCCACAGGTCGCTCCCCCATCTCCCCGTGTGCCCAGGCTCACACCAGTCCCCCCAGATCAGATGGAGCCACAGCTTTTTGGACCCCAACCTAATGCTCTGCAGCCCAGACCATCCTCCTCGAGGTCACCTGGACACCCCTGTCCCACGTCCTCCTCCTGGCTCAGCAGTAGCAGAGAAGTTTTTAGTTAATTCTGATTTTATTCTGTTTTGTGAGCTCCCCGAAGACGAGCAGGCAAATCATTCCCAAGGAGAGAGAACCATCCGTTATACCCAGTTTCACCAGGGATCCTGGTCTCGGAGAGCTCCATCTACACTCCCTGGAACCCAGATGACCACCAGGGATCCCGAGCTAAGCACCAAACCAGCGAGGTTAGAAGCAACACCTGCCTCTCAAAGCAGAAGAACCGGGGCTTTGCTGGGTCTGATGGAGCACGAGAGAAGTTTAATTAAAGCCGACAGCCCAGACTTCAGAGCAGAGATAAAGGGGAAGTTAAGTTCTGCCTCCCCCTGCCCCAGCGCTCAGAGGAACAGCCGCTTCTATCTGCGAGAGATCGACATCAAAGCCGTGGTGTTTTCAGCAGAAATCCCTCAGAGCGAGAGATGCGGCTCGTGATGAGAGCAACGGCGCTGTCTGAAGAAACACTTCTTACGGGGAGGAAGAGAGAGAGGGAACAGTACAAATAGGTTTCAAAACCGGCTGCTCCACCTCCTGCCTCTTCCCCCCCCAAGCAAAGCCAGCCTGGTGAAACCCAGGGAGCGTGAGCTTCCCCCGGCACCGGGTTTGCAGCACAAAGGATGAGGCAGGAACGGCCCCTCACCCCAGCCAGGAGGATTTCCCAGCCCATCTGGGTTCCCTCTCCATCACTCCCCCCTTGCAGCCCCCTGACATCCAGCGTCCCGTCCCACCTCCAGCATCCCACTTCCACCCACACGCAGGGACCCACAAGTCGGCCACGGTGCCTCCTGCCAAAGGGCCGCCGTCAGGAGACGGTTTCTCCTCCAGCTTCTCCGTGGACACTTCTCAAAGCCACCAAAAACACACATCTCCAGCACTTTCCCTGTCTGCAGCCCTTGTAGGGGGATACGCCAGCCCCTTGTGAGACACGAGGCAAAGAGCTACGGGCACATCCAGAGCAAATCAAGAAAAAAGGAAGATGAAAGATGCAACCTCTGGTGCTTTTGCCACCAAAAATCTTGGCCATCAAACAGGGACCTGTTCCCATCGAGCCCAGCAGCCCTCAGTGGCACAATGACCCATGGATCTCTGGCACCTTCCTCCAAAAGAGCTGGTCCTGGCCACGCAGCACCAGGGCAGGGCTGTGGGGACCCTGGGGGACACAAAGAGCTCACCCCAGCCAGCACCAGCTTCGGCAGCCCCAGAAACACGACCTAGAAACCCTCACAAACTGCACCTCGTGGGTGGCTTATGTGGCAGCACCTTCTGCCAGCGGGACCGTGCCTTTTCCTCAGTGACGTTCCCCTGCAGACACTGCAGCAGCCCCAGAAAAAATTCCCCTTTCCTGCTCCGAGCGCAGGGAACAGAGAGAAGCTGGAAGGAAAAGCCGATGATTGCAGGACTTCTGCTTCCCCAGCCGAGCCACACCTCTGCCACGCAGGGGTGACTCAGTGCTGCTGGCAGGGTGACACTGTGGCTATTGCAGGGTGACACCATGGTGGGCCACCACCCGAGCCAGCAAACAGCCCGCCATGCCCCAGTACCTCCTCAGCTGGTCGTGGGGGCTGCTCCAGGAGACAACGGTGCCACCGCGAGGGGACAGCCAGCCCAGGCTGCCCCCACCAGCATCTCCCCGACACCACAGAAGTGGCTTTGCAGGGACAAGGGGGAAAACCGCCCCAAAAATCAAACCACAGAGGAAAGAGCCAGAACAGGCAATTCCTAACGCGAGTGATCCATTTATAATCCACTACACCAGAGGAGCTGGATCATTCCCAGCAGCAGCAGGTCACAGGCACGTCCCAGGGACGCTTCCCGGGGAGCAAACCGAGCTCTGTGTACCCACCACGCACCCCAGGAAGATGCACCTTCCACCCAGAGCACACCCCCAGGGCTCTCAGGCACATCCCAGCACCTGAAGGAAAACAAATGTGATTTAACGAGTCTGAACGAGCCTCCACCTGCTCCCCATCACCCCAGCAGCTGGGCAGCAGGAGAAGGTTTCCATTCAGAAGCCCCAACATGATTTCAAGCCACAGTTTCATGTCTTCCTTCAGGACGGATGCCCCAAGGCCCACATTAGCGTGCACCCCTGCTGTAGAGCCGCAGTGTCTTCATTCCCCCTTCTCCCAAGGGCTTGAAGCACCCAAGGTCTGCAGGAGACCGAGAAGCACAAAGCAAGTGACACAAATTAGCCTCCAGGACAGGGGGTCTTCATCACACCATGGAAATGAGAAGAGTTTAACCCAAGAGCCAATTCCATCACGGGCAGCTCAACATCCCCATGACCCACCTTATGCCACCTCCACCCTCACCGAAGAGGCACCGAGAGGTGACAAGAGGTCACCAGCTCCCACCGAGCTCTTCCCTCCCCCACCTGCCCCCCCAGGCAATTATCCAAGAGGCACTAATGCAAGTGGGCAACCAAGTGACAAGTGGTGGGGCTTCAGAGGCGTGGGCAGGGCACGGAGAGATGGGGAGAGGGAGGATGGTGTACTTACCCCCGCGGCAAAGCCCAAGCTCCCATCTAGGATCCGCCTCTGGAGAAGAAAAAGAAAAAAAAACCAAAAAACAAAACCAAAAAAAGAAACAAAACACACCATTTACTCCCAGCAGAAGCAGCGGAGTGCAGCCACACCACAAACTCCACAAAGCAGGGAAAGCAGAAGAAAGATAACTGTCTCCTCCCCATCTCTGCAACCCAAAGGGATTTCTGTGCTTTGGGGCTCCTCAGACCCACCCTCCCGGGGTGATGGCCCCCCACCATCGCCACGAGCCCATCCTGGCTCCCTCCACGCACCCACACTGCCCGGATTGGGCTCAGCCCACCCAGTGCCCCCACCAAACCGCTCCGAGGATGCGGAAAGCAAACCCGAAACTCTCCCCACTGCCCTGCACTTCCCCCCCCTCCCTGGAAGGTTTTGATTCTTCTAACAACAGGCTGCTGTAAACAAAGCCTTGACTCTCCCAGTAACCCAGCACCATCCTGCCCACTTCACTCCCAGCGCAGTTTTTCTTCTTTAGCACGTGGCCCTCCCCCAGGAGGAAGGGAACCAACGTTGCTACCGAGCAGGGAATCTCACTTCGCAACAAACTCCTGAATAAATCATCACAAGAGAGAGGCATAAATAATAAATTCATCCGGGCACTTCAGAACACAACGGCAAAGGGGGACGTCTAATTTTTGGAATACAGGATGACTTAACCACCAGCACTTTGCTCGTTCTGAGTAGGGCTTGACCCGATCCCTGCGCCAGAGAGACCAAGGTTACGGGAGGGGAACCTGCTGTCCCAAAGGCAGAGCCCTGCCTGCGGCTCTGCCCCAGCGCCGGGAGCTGCGCTACAGCACATACCACAGCCCAGGCTCAGGAATTTGATTTCCTTCTCCTCTTCTGTGTTGCCGCAGGGGGAGAGAAACGAGCTGGATTTATCCTCCTCCTGCCCTGGGACCTCCCAGGGCCAATGGCAAGTCCCTCAGGCACGGGACCGAGCGGCCAAACCCACCCCTGAGCACAGCGCAGCCCTCGCCCTGGACCCCCTTTCGTCTCCTGGGGACGGGGGACGCGATGCCAGCACCCACCTGCCCGCTGGAGAACACGAACACCAGCGCCGAGCCCGCCGCCGTCAGCCCCCAGGTGAGGAAGGTCCCCAGCACCGACTGGATCACCGGCCCGTGCCCCGGGATCATGCTGGCCTAGGAGAGAGGAGCTGCGTCAGGAGGAGCCCCTGGTGCTTAGAAACAGAGAATAACCCCCCAAATCCCTCCCTGGTTCATGGGGAGGGAGGGGGGCCCTCCTCACCAAAGGGGACTCTGCAGTTTAATCCCAGCTCTGAGGAAGAGAAGGGATGGAGAAGGGATGGAGAAGGGATGGAGAAGGGATGGAGAAGGGATGGAGAAGGGATGGAGAAGGGATGGAGAAGGGATGGAGAAGGGATGGAGAAGGGATGGAGAAGGGATGGAGAAGGGATGGAGAAGGGATGGAGAAGGGATGGAGAAGGGATGGGATACACCACATCCCACCCAGGGCACAGCCCTGCGCTGATTTTGCAAAGAAACCCAAAGAAACAGTGCTCAAACCCCCACCGAGCAAGAGGACACAAAAAACCAGGCGGGTCCCAGGCGGGTCCCAGGCACACGCGTCATGTCCCACTTCTTGGTGGCACTTATTTTGCCTGAAAACCCCATTTCACTCGCGCTGAAGGCAAACGCCCCCACAGCACCTGGCTGGGGCCACCCCGGGACCAAGAGAAAAAGGGAAAGAGGCCCAGGAAGGGGCACCAAACCCCGGGTCGGGGCTGTGCCCAGGGGGTGCCCGGGGCAGGGAGAGGGGGGTCCTGGGCAGGGGGTTAGTGGGGACGGCCCACGGACCCCCCCTGCCATGAAAATACACATAAACAGACAGATAAACGTATTAAAATACAGGTGTATGTACACATTCACATGTCAATATATGAAAATACACACGCATTTATACACGTAACCCAAATACACACATATTTATATACAAACACACCAGAAACACACACACGACTTGCCTTCTTCCCC
>VXAK01002836.1:14812-32991 GCA_013399435.1 Arenaria interpres | reverse complement strand
GGGCGCGGAGGCCGAAGCCGAAGCGCTCTTCGAGGCGCACACGGCGGCCGAGTTGCGGGCGGCGGAGCGGCGGCTGCGGGCCGGCATCGAGCAGAAGCGGGAGGAGCTGCGGCAGATGGTGGGCGAGCGCTACCGCGACCTCATCGAAGCGGCCGACACCATCGCCNCCTCTTTTTCCCTCATGACCCCCATTTTCTCCCTCCCCTCCCCAGGTTCGGCCGCCGGCCCAGGAGAGCTTCTACCGGGCGGCCGCCCAGCTGAAACTGCTGCTAGAGGTGCCCGAGAAGGTGTGGGGGGCCGTGGAGGGCGGCCGGTACCTGCCCGCCGCCCGGCTCCACCTGCTCGGTGGCCATCTCCGCCGCCAGCTGCAGCTGGAGACGCCGCGGGCCCGCGGTGGCCCCATCCTCGCCCGCTTCCCCATCCTGCTGCGGCAAGTGGCGGCCGCCAGCCACCTCAGGTGGGACAGCGTGCCCTGGTTGGGCACCGGGAGGGCCTCTTGTACCAGGAGGGTGGGGGGATGCCCTCGTAGACTTTTTTTTTTGGGTGGGAAGGGACCTTTAAAGGCCATCTAGTCCAACCCCCTACCATGGGCGCCTTCAGGACACCTTCAGCTAGACCAGGTTGCCCATAGCCCCATCCAGCCTGGCCTGGAATGTTCCCAGGGATGAGGCATCTACCACCTCTCTGGGCAACCCAGGCTGGGTTTACACCACCCTCAGAGTAAAACTTCCTTATATCTGGTCTGAATCTCCCCTCTTTTACGTCAAAATCATTACCCCTCATCCTGACCCTCACAGCACCCTGAGATCTCATCTCAATCTCCCATCTTTCAGTGTAAAACTGTCACCTCTCATCCTGTCGCTCCCCTCCCTGATCAAGAGTCCCTCCCCATCTCTCCTGGAGCCTCTTGAGGGACTGGAAGGGGCTCTAAGGTCTCCCCGGAGCCTTCTCTTCTCCAGGCTGAACCCCCCCAACTCTCTCAGCCTGTCCCCACAGCAGAGGGGCTCTAGCCCTCCCAGCATCCCTGTGGCCTCCTCTGGCCCCGCTCCAACATTCTATGAGCCTATGACCTGAGACCCTGCTGGTGCCCTGGGGCTCTCTCTGCCAACCATGGGGCAAGAACACCTCACTCGTGACACCCAGATAATCCCACTTCTGCCTGGGGGAAATAACAGCCACGCTTTTTGGGTTATCACATAACTACATCTGAATATTTTGGTCAAACACCCAGACCAGTGACTGTCCACCTCACTCCCCTGCCAGATCCACCATCCTGCAGGAGAGCAAGTCCCTGCTGAAGAGCCAGACCGTGTCAGACCAGGCGGTGGCAGAAGCCCTGTGTGCCATCATGCTGCTGGAGGACAGCTCTCCACGCCAGGCCCTCGCCGACTTCCTTCTGGCCAGGAAACTGGCCATTCAGCAGCTTCTCAACCAGCCCCACCACGGTCAGTATGATGGGCTGCCTCCTTTTTAAAGTCAGGGTGTCCCCCTTTGCTTCATCTCCCTCTTGCCTTGCAGAAGGGCGGGTGGGTCAGTCCCATAAAGCTCATGGTGGTGGGGACACAACTGTGTTGTGCCCCTGCAGGGGTGTGCCCCAGTGGCAAAACACCACAAAAATGGGGCTGAAAGTCATTTCTCTGCAGGTGCAGGCATAAAAGCTCAGGTGTGTTCACTGATGGAGCTGCTAACCACGACCTTGTACCAGGCTCATGCTCTCTTCTACACTGTGCCTGAAGGGATGCTGCCGGACCCAGCCTTGCCCTGTGGCTTGCTCTTCTCCACGCTGGAGAGCACCACGGGCCAGCACCCAGCAGGTGAGTGCCCGGGCGGCTCGGTGTTAGCCCCAGGTTTGCAGGGGGGAGACCAGCCCCTGTGCCAGGCTGATCCCCTGCCTGTGCCCTTCCAGGGAAAGGAGGGGTTCTGGAGGAGGAAGTGAAGCTGAGCAGCTGGTGCAGGTACCTGCCGGAGTCCGTGGTGGAGTTCCAGCCTGCCCTGCGGACCCTGGCACACCCCATCAGCCAGGACTACCTCAGAGACACGCTGCAGAAGTGGATCGACATGTGAGTGTGACAGCATCCCTCTCTGTAGGGCTCCCCCAGACACCTCCCTGTGCCAAGGCAGCAGCACAATCCCAGGCTTCCTCACTCCAGCCGGGCTGTGCCTTCTCCTGGCTTCTGGCCCAGCACCCCTCTCCCCAGCCGTAAAACAGCCAGAGGGAGCACAGCACTGTCCTAACAACCAACCCGTAACACTCCGGTATATTCAGACCACCTGGGCTGCACAAGCTATTTGTCTGGACCTGCTTTACACTGCCATGACCGCCAGCAAACAAGCACAGAGTAAAAGAAAAGCCCGAAAATCCCTTACCTGGCTCATTTGGCTTTTCATCCAGCGCCTCCGGTCTCCTTGCTGCCTTTCCCAGGACTGGTGGGGGGCAGCCAGACCCCTTTTATAGAGCTCTCGGCTCCACCCCTTCCCACCTTGTCCTGCCCTGTGGATGGGGACAGCCTGGCAGTGCTGCCTGCCCTTAATTGCCCCTTCTTGGGCCTGTGTCATTACCCGATGGGGCCAGCTGGTCCCTGCCCTCAGCTGCAGCCCCTCATGGTGGGCTTGCTGGCCAGGGGATGGAGCCCCCACCTCCATTCCCTGCCTGTGGGCTTTCCTGGGGTGTCATGCTCTTGGATTCAACACCCCCCACCCCTAGGGTTCCTGCTGGTGGGTGCACAGCTTTCTTATGGGAGAAGCCCACACAGAATATCCCTGGGTGGGATCCAGGTACCCTCAGCCCCTCAGGTGACTCTCCAGGCAGAGCCCCTTACCAAGAGGTTAAGGATTCCCCCACCTCGATGTTCTCCCCTGCCTTCCCGGGGTGGGGGCCTGTGTTTTTGAAAAGAAATGTTGCCTTCAGGTGCAGCGAGGACATCAGGGCCGGGGTCAGCAACCTCCTCGTCTACGTGAAGAGCATGAAGGGCCTCGCGGGGATTCGCGACGCGGTGTGGGAGCTGCTGACGAGCGAGTCCATCAGCCAGAACTGGGAGGCGGTGTGCCGTCGCCTGTTGGACAAACCTGCTTCCTTCTGGGAGGACCTGCTGCAGCAGCTCTTCCTGGACAGGCTCCAGGTGGGCGCTCTGCCGTGGCAATTCATCCCAAGCCTTGCTCTGTGTCCCCTCTTCTTGCCTCAAACAGTCCACCGGTGCCTTTTAGCAGCACTAAGTGTGTATTTTAAGTGCTGGGTGGAAGCAGGAATGTATAAAAGGTGCTTTTCCTCATTCTTTTCCAGACGCTGACCAAAGAAGGGTTTGACTCCATCTCAAGCAGCTCCAAACAGCTTCTCACCTTAGCCCTGCAGGAACTTGAAGTCAAATCCAGCGCCTCCGCCCTGAGCAAGCACATCCAGTTTGAACACAACGTGGCCCTGTTCCTGTGGTCGGAGAGCTCCGGCGACCTGCCTTCCGACGCCGCCTGGGTCAGCGTGGCAAACCGCGGCCACTTCGCCAAGAGCGGGCTGTCCATGAAGGCCCAGGCACTGACGCCGTGCGTGCAGAGCTTCTGCTCGGCTCTGGACTCCAAGCTGAAGGCCAGGTTGGACGATCTCCTCTGCTACCTCCCCACGGACTCCTCTGCCGCCAAAGAGGCCTCTCCCACGGTGCAGCCCCGCTCTGCCTTCGACCGCTACGCCGACGCCGGCACGGTGGAGGGGCTGCTCCGTGACCACTGCGTCGCCTGCATCCACCACGTACTGGGCTGCGTGCGGGAAGAGCTCCAGAGCACCCAGAGCCTGCTGGAGGGACAGACAGACTCTCCCAGTGATGCCAGGCTCAATGCCATCCTCTTCATGGCGAGGCTTTGCCAGTCCTTGACCGAACTTTGCCCTCACCTCAAGCAGTGTATCCTGGGCCAGTCGGGCAGCACGGAGACAGCGCTGAAGGAAACACGCTCCACCAAGAAGCTGGGGAAGGGGAAAGCCCAGGGAGTGACCCCCGTGCAGGCCCAGTGGCAGGGGGTGAAGGCAGAGCTCCTGCAGCAGAGCCTCTTTGCTTACCAGATCTGGAGCTCGGCTGTCACCAAAGTAAGGAGCTCTTTCTCTCCTCACAGCTGTTTCCTGCTTAGGGTTTTCGTTCACTCAGCTCCCTGCGGTCACGGTCAGTGCTGCTGCTCCTCAGCCGGGTGCTGAGAGCTCACCATGCTGCTGCCACGCTGCTGAGTCTGCCCACAGGGAGGCGGAGCTGGTGGCAGCTTGGAGCTGGTGGCATCTCCAAGGTGGCATCCAGTGCAATGGTCTCCAAAAAAAGAGTCATCTGGGGAGAAATGGTGGGATGTGGGAGGCCGGTCTTGTTCTTCGGCGCTCTCCTTAGAGCTGTCTGTGACTTGGGTGTGTTTGTTTTGCGCTCCAGGGTCTGGTTCAATGCTTTACCCGCACGTTGCTGCTTGACACGGCTGGCTCTGTCTTGGCCACAGCCACCAACTGGGATGAAATTGAAATTCAGGAGGAGACAGAGTCTGGAAATAGCATAACGTCAAAGATCCGGCTGCCTGTGCAGGTAGGAGAAACGTCCTCTCTGTAAACACAGAGAAACGGGGTCTCTTGGGAGGAGGAAAGCTCTGGTTTCCAACCCTACTGCTTTAAATGGTGCTGAGCTGCTGTGGAGCTGCTTGGTGGTACAAGCAGAGGGCAAACAGTCTCCGGTGCTTGTATTTGCCCTTTGAGATACTCAGCTCCCAAGGACAGAGGTCAGAGGAAGGAAATTAGGTAGTTGCTGCTGTAATGAGATTGCCCCAGATCCTGTAAAACTACGTCAAAGGAGGACTCACACCTGGTTTATACCCAAAGGGCCCCAGGAGAGAGGTTTCATGGAATCTGGGTGCGCTGAAGGACAGGGCTGCAACAGCTGGACTGTGCAAAGCCTGAGGGAAGCCTGGTTTGCAGCTCTCCATAGGTGTGGTGGTGCAGGAATGACACTCACGGTGACAACGCAGGTGGCGATCGCGTGGAGGGAGAGGAGGACCAGGGAAAGAGCGAGTTCTGTGTTTGCTCAGGATGGGAGGGGCTGGACAGGGCAAGTCTTCTCTAGTCAACCTTCCAAGGGGAATTCTGTTCACTCTGAAGGCAAAAGCAGCTGGATGAGAGCTCAGAATGGCTGGGAGGCCCAGGAGAAGAGCGAGGGAGTAAATAACAAACAGAGCAAGGTCAGTGGTGACAGAAAAGCCACACTCGGGTGGACACCTCTGGAGGACTGTTAAAACCAGAAGTCTGGTGTGTCAGTAGATAAAAATCTGTGAGATGCTGGAGCCAAGCTGTGGGGGCAGAGCTTTGTGGTTGCTGAGGAAGTAGGAAGCTCATACCATGAGAACCGAGGCAATGTTGTGCTGCTGATAAAGCCACTGTAGCTGCCAGACCACGGGGAAAATAACGCCGTTGTCTTCAACAGCCATCCTGGTACGTCCAGTGCCTCCTCTTCAGCCTGTGCCAAGAGGTGAACAGGGTCGGTGGTCACACTCTTCCAAAAGTCACCTTGCAGGAGCTGCTGAGGACCTGCATGGCAGAAGTGCTCGCTGCCTACGAAAAGCTCGTGGAGGAGAAGCAGGAGAAGGTACGTGCTTGGATCAGAACCAGGTCACTGGGTGATGCACACACTCCCGTCCCTCAGAACGGAAAATAACCTGCCTGGGAAAGCCGGAAAGGGTGGATATATTCTTCCCCTGCCTCCCCAAAAATGAGGCAAAAAGGGATCAGACAGCAGATTGTGTGCCCAGAACGGTTCAGTTGGGTTGGTTGTTCCTTGGTGCTGGTGTTTTTAAACGTTTCCCCTGCCGCAGTCCGTTGCCAGCCCTCTCGGTGTGAGCGAAGAGCCCCCTTCCCGACTGTCCCTATTTGCAGAAACCGGGCGCCTTCCCCCTGACCCAGAACCGAGCTCTGCAGCTGCTCTACGATCTGCGGTACCTCAGTATCATCCTGACGGCCAAGAGCGAGGAAGCAAAAACCAGCCGGATCAAGCAGGACCCCGGGTGCGGTGCAGTTCTGCGGTTCGGATACCAGCAGTACTTTGTGGGGCCCTAAAATGGTTTAAAGCAGCTGCCAGGAGGATGCCTGTGGGAGCAGCAGCTTCAGGCCTCACAGGAGGAGGGCAGTGCAGCCTCTGAGCTCTGACATCTTCACCGACACTAAGCTCAGCCTCAAAATATAGGAGGAAGGGATTCTGTGGCTGAAAGCTTGGAGGCAGTGGGCTGGTCCCCCTGGCTTGTGTACAGAGCATCTGTACGGTGGCAGGGACTCGGTCAGAGGGTGCTACTGGAGGGAACAGTTAAGCTTCCACCCAAGAGTTAAAACCTGTGTATGCTCCTGTCTTGAGAGCTGAGGCATCTCTCTGAGGGTTGCTACGGGGAGAAGGTTCCTCTGCACCAGCAGATGGTGGAGCTGTGAAATCGCTGGAAACCCTTTAGGCAGCTGCTGTTCCCCTGAGTAATTCCTGTTGTGCTCAGTCACCTCTCAGGTTTCAGGGGGACCAGTGGAACCGTGGCTGGGCTGTCACCCCTGACAGGATCCCTCTGCTCTGCCCGCAGGGTTGAGAAGGTGACCGACTTCCTGGAGGGACACATAGACCCCTTTGACTTGGACGTTTTCACTCCGCACTTGAACAGCAACCTGAACCGCCTGGTTCAGCGAACCTCCGTAAGTTCCAGGAAAAGGAAGGGATGGATCACGAAGCCGGGGCTGTAAAACACGTTCTGGAGGGCAGCTGGGGTGGCTTTATAACCTGCTTAACGCCTAAAGATAATTGCTGGCACTCGGGCAGAAATGGGGAGAGTATTTCATGCCAGCTGAAGATAAGAGGAGTGTGCTGAGCTGGCTGCACAGCACGTAATCGTGTGTGGAGTTGGCTGAATTTTATCTAATAGGATTCGCCACAGCCTGTGCGACACTAATTGGGTTAAGCAGTGCTGAAACAGGCCTAGAACTCAACTATCACAGAATCACAGAACAATATGGGGTTGGAAGGGACCTCTGGAGACCATCCAGTCCAACCCCCGGCCAGAGCAGGTCCACCCAGAGCAGGTCCCACAGGAACGTGTCCGGGGGGGTTTGAATGTCTCCAGAGAAGGAGACTCCACCACCTCCCTGGGCAGCCTCTGCCAGGGCTCTGCCACCCTCACAGGAAAGAAGTTCCTCCTCATGTTTAGGTGGAACTTCTTATGGTCAAGTTTGTGCCTATTACCTCTTGTCCCGTCCCTGGGCACCACTGAGAAAAGACTGGCCCCATCCTCCTGACACCCACCCTTGCAGTATTTGTAAGTATTGATTAGATCCCTCCTAAGTCTTCAGACTATAAAAAAGCCAAGTCCCTCAGCCTTTCCTCAGCAGAGAGATGCTCCAGGCCCTTAATCATCTTTGTGGCCCTTTGCTGTCCCCTCTCCAGCAGTTCCCTGTCCTTCTAGAACTGGGGAGCCCAGAACTGGACCCAGTGCTCCAGCTGGGGCCTCCCCAGGGCAGAGCAGAGGGGGAGGATGACCTCCCTCCACCTGCTGGTCACTCTCTTCCTGATGCCCCCCAGGATGCCACTGGCTTTCTCGGCCATAAGGGCACATTGCTGGCTCATGGTAATAACGAGCAGTGCCAATTAAAAGCAAGAATTAGAGGTGGGGGGAAGAAACGCTTCGTGTTCAAACTCAAAGCCAATCCAAGTGGCGTGCCAGCAGACTCACCAGCAGCGTGTCGTGTGGCCAGCTCTGCAGCTGCCCCCAAACGCACACAGCTCCCTCCTGCCTTCCAGGTCCTCTTTGGCTTGTTGACGGGGACGGAGAACCAGTACACCAGCAGGAGCGGCGCCCTCAGCTCCCAGGAGCTCCACAACATCTTGCCCTTGGCGTCCAGTCAGATCAGGTAAGGGACCGGGCTCTTCCGCGCCTTCTCCCGTCTCTCTGGGAAGCGGGTCCAGAACTGCTGCTTCCCCCGTGAACGGCCGCATTTCTTTCTTCCACCTCTTAAGATTTGGACTTCTGCCGCTGAGTATGTCGAGCTCGCGGAAGAGCAAGTCTGCAGCCAGGAGCGCAGAAAGAGTTCAGGTTGGTAAAACTCAGCAGTATTAACTTTTTGCCAGGGGGTTGTTCTCCCACCAGCACTAGAGCTTGTCGGGAAAGGAAGAAAATAGCCAAACAGTTAATATTTTAACCTGATCTTTTATTTTCGGTAAAATGAGAGAACCATTACGGCAACACAGCATGAGATGGTTTGGATTTCCCCTTCACCCTCAAAAAAACCCCCCGATGACCCCTATATTTTTGGGGGCCGCTGCTCTGTAGTAAAACACAGGCAATAACCACTGTGAAAATGCGGTGAAGGCTCGTACAGATGAGGTGTTTTAAGATCAATGCATCAAAGACAATTCATTTAAAGACGGCTGCAAGACAGGCTGAAGGACACTAGCTAATTCTTTGAACTCCTTTCCAGTGCGATGCTGACCTCTAACTCCCGAGGAAGCCTGGCTTTGGGTATTTAAGCCTGTGTGAGCAGAGTGGCTTTGCTTCTCTCGCAATGGCTCTGTGGTGTCCTGTTTCTGAGATTTATCCGTAGATTAAATTTATCAGTAGACACATTTGCCTCTAGTTTAAAACATCTGCTTAAATGGAGCTCTCCGTGCTGAGGATTGAGAGGGCCAAGGAATACCTCGCAGCTAGAGGAAGCAGTAATTAGTAATCTCTTTCCTTTAGCTATTATTAGCCCAATAATCCATTTGTGGTGACATCTTTTCAACTGGGACAGAAGAGTAAAGGTCTGGTATTAGCAGAGCAGAGAGCATTACCTGAGATGCTGATGTTCATTCACTCTGCAACTCCTGTTCTCCGTTATTCGGAAGGACTAAGGACCAGACACAGCTGAAGGGCTGTTTCCAAGCCCACAGCTTCCCAAGAAAGGCGTTCTTTACCTCTCACACCTCAGCTGTAGTCCAGTGTGTAAGTGTGCAGTGATGTTTGGCTCACTCCCCTGGCCTGCTGTGATGACACACGGATCTTCTGCTCTAGCCACACTTCTCAGCATCCCCAGCAGATGCTCCCTGCTTCTTTTTATGCTAAAACAGTCCAGAAGAGGTTAAAGTCCATAGTTACTCAAGAACGGTTCTCTGCAGGGGCCACAGCAGTACTTCTACCATGCTGTTACCCCTTGCTCTGAGAGCAACAGCCCCTTCCCTGCAGTTCTGAATGATTTTTATTTTGTGGGGGCATTAAATGGCGTGAAAAGTTACCTGTTGCTAACAAGAGCAAGGCGCTGTGCTTCTGCCACTTGGAACTGCCTCTGTCTGTCACTAACCACCGGGAGTGACACCGCTCCGGTTGTGGTTCAAGCTCAAGCTGCCTGGGAAGAGCTGTCCTGCCGTAGTCTACACCCTGCAGCTCCTCTAGATGAGGGTATGAAGTACATCAAAGGTAGCCTGTAATAGTTACCCACAGGTTTCTTTTTAAAAACTAACAAACAGGTTCCACCTCCCGCAGTCCAAAGAGCGGAAGACGAGGCGTCGCGTCCTGGCGCTCTCTTCAGGCAGCTTGTCACCGAGGAGGAGGACACGGCTGCACCGTCTCTCTTCAAGCTGGGCTGGCTTTCTGGCATGGCCAAATGATGAGACACAAAATAAACAGTTGGTCTGTGTGTTCCTCTTCACTGAGATCGTGTTTTCCCTGGAGTAGGGACTGGTGACCCCTGGTATTGGCAGAAGAGAAGTCCTTTTCCGTCCTTAGCCAGGTCACAGTGCGTCACTTGAACCAGGCCCAGCTCAGGACTGTCCTTGCCCTCCGGCTGCTGGAACAGAGGTGTAGCTACTCTCTCACCTCCTGTTCCTCACAAGCTGTTAAAGTGAAATCAAAGAAAAAACAAACAAACAAACAAACATACACTGTAACAGAAAACAAAACATTTCACAGCTGGAAATGGGTATCAGAGCTACAAAAACTCCTCTCTCTCTCTCTGAAGCCCCTCCCCAGGCTGCTCCGTGCTCTTCTCCACAGGCACCATGACTCTGCTCTCTGGGAATACACGGGCACCCACAGCTCAGCTCTCCTGGCTCTAGCTTCACATTTTTTTTTCAGTACTGCAGTAAAGATGAACCGAGATTAAGGCTCATCCCGCACCGAGCTGGGTGGAGAGTTGGCAGCCGGGGCATTCCTAAGGGATTCCAGAGACGGCACCTATTCTTACTGTCTTACTAACTCTAAATGCTCAAAAAAATTATGTTGCCAAATAATCTTTTTACTAGTTTATTGAAATTAAAAAAAAAAAAAGACTTATAAAACTGAAGGTGAACGTTTGAGAGAACTTTACAGAAAGCAACAAACTGCTAACAGACAGATTAGGCAGTCGATTGGAATTGGACATTTTGCGATCCTATAACACAGATGTGGGTTCTTCCATCTCCTCTTGACACGTCCTTTATAACCACCCCAAAAAAAACCCCAATCCTATAAAAATTGCTTCAAAGCCCCTTTTGCATTGCAATAGTGCAGCAAACCACAAGTAAACAATTTCCTGTTAACCTGTTATTTCAAATATAGACTGAAAAGGCAACAGGCGTTTTTGTGCAATTCCATTTTAACAAACTTTGAAGTTGAAATATCAAATCTACACAGTGCTGTCCCTTCACAGAAGGCAGGGAACTGCTGGGGCATCATGTGGGAAGGCGTCCCCGGCTCTGTAGGCTGTGAAAGTGTGCCTCCTTCAGGATCTGGTTGATGTGGAAGTAAGGACCTTGGCTTAGTGCAGACTGCTCGTGGAAGGACTGGGAGACAGGACTGGATCCTGCAATTATCGGGTTGAGGCTGGTTTCTGCACCGCAGGCTCTGTCGGGGCTGTTGATGCTACTGCTACTACAGCTGCTGCTGCTGCTGCTGCCGCTATCGCTGCTGGAGGACTGAGACAAAGAGAAGGTTAACAGCAAAACATTTTTTCTCTCCCATCCGTCGTGAAAAACCTCAGTTAAGCAAATCATCTTTACATTACGTCCCTCCCTTCCAGATTTTCAGGCTCCCGTTCAGCCCGACGGACTAATGTAAATCCACCAAGTGCTTTCTTGGCGCCCGTAGCTTCCGTTATTGCCAACACGGGAAAAAGCGTGACCGAGCTGAAGCTGAGCAAACCTTCACCCGGAGGTTCGCTGACCCCCGGGACGTTGGGTTTCAATCGTTCGCTTTTTAGGCCCGCCAGCTCTGCCCCCATGACCCATGTTAGCACTAGTGAAATTTGCTGAATTCATCCGAGAATTGGAAAATAAAGACCATTCCTACTGAGGTGCAGGTGTCAGTAAAGGCAGGCAGGGCAGGAGGAAAAGTTTCTCGCTTCTCTTCTAGCAGAGGTTTTAGGTAAGCACCATGCAAAGCACCTTCCTACGGGTTAATCTTTTCGAAAATGAGATCTGAAGCATCCAAAGCAACAGGCTGTTAAAAAACAGATGCGACACGAAACCCATTTTAAGTCTTTGAACACCTTGACGTACGCACAATTACTCTTCTCCCAGTCCAGTACTGGGACTGCAATGGTAACTGGTAGCCATCCGTAACAATTTATTTGGAAGGCCAGTGAAAGAGCGAGAGGCATCAAATACTTCCCCACGCACAAAAGAGAGCTCAGGATTTAGCTCACACAGAGGACGGGGCTCGTTTGCCAGCATTTAGGATAAAGACATTTAATGGTAATGACTGGGAGAGCATTAACTATCATTTTCAGTGTTTCAAAGACATAAAACTGTTTGGTTTACACCATTTTAAGGGTTGCTAATGAAAGGTTCCATTAGTAATTGCAGCTGAAATATTTCCTTACTGTGTGATACGCTGTTCAGGACAACACTGCAAATATTTAGGTGCTTAAGAATCAAGAGAAGGGCTACTTTGCCATCCCACAGGAAGTAAATTCACAGCAGCAGCCAGCGTAAGTGATGACAGCTAAAAAAAACTCCACGTTTTTTTCTAAGTATTAAACTAAAACCACGGAAGTCAAAGCTTGGTGGCCACAGCAGAGGAAGACAAATTTAAAGAAGTCCCCGGTAATTTAACAGCCAGGACCACATCCAGAAGGGCTGGCTTGGGAGTAAATCTGAAAAATGATGCAAACCGCACCCGACGGCTGTCAATGAGGTGAGAAAGGCCCAGGAAGGCACCATATGAGCATTGGAAAGGGACCGCATCTCAGTGCCGACTGGAAACCCCACGGCGCTCGATTCCACCATCGATCGGGGCAATTCAAGCGTAGAAATCGCCTTGTTTTACTAAGCACCGAAAAATGCTTCAGTTCTGTTGTAGCGCAGCAAGCAAGGCACCGGGGCTGCGCCCGTGTTAGGCTCAGCTAAGCGAGGAAAAAAAAAACCAACCAAACGCACGCGAAATCATTCCCGAGGAAGCAGCAGAGGTAACTACACGAGCAACCGGCCCCTCTTCCTACGGCCGCCGAGGGTAGGGAGGGAGAGGAGGGCAGAAGGACAGCGAGGAGCCCCGCCATGGTGCTGGTTACACCATCCCCTTTTGCGATAGAAGCGCAAATATGGAAATGCTGAACAAGTGACAGCAGCCTTGGAGAGAAACCCACCGCACAGGACACTTTGTTTCCTTTTAGTCTCTGTTCCTTACTGTTTTTCGTTACAGCCACCTTCTGAAAATCAAGGTAAAAATCAAATTAAAACCCAGTATCGCTTCCTGCTACAGTTTCACATCTTAACAAACATTTTAGAGCTGTTAGTAATGACTATTCTATGCGTGTCTAATTTTATTTAGAACAGAAATAGTGTCCTGGGACGTGCTTCCTACATCTAAGGCTGTTGACAGATCTAGTTTTGTCGTACCCTCTTTATTTCCATTTCTCTAAAGCAAAAATTCACTAGCACGTGAAGCCCATTTATTGCCCAAATCACGTCAAAGACCTACCATTTCCCCAGGCTGTGGTGCACATTCTGTTACGCATTTGGACTACAATTAGACAAAAAAAGAATCCTTAAAGTCATCATGTCAGCAATGACAGGCATCTACACAATGAAACAAAGGCTTTAAGCGAAAGGGCAAAGGAAAATAGCCCAATAAAAGTTTATGAGTACTTTTAAGTATCAAAAGGACATCCCTCGGGGTTTACCTGCCTCATTGGTCCCTCTTAACATCACACCCAGCAGCTATAGAAGTTTTAAGTAGTTTCCAAACAACTCTCCTGTTAAATGTACTCGGCTGCTGATCTGTGACGTAGCAACTCACTCACTCACAACAGGAACTTAAGAAACAGACATTCAGACCCCGCTGCTCTCAAAAATCTTTCAAGATGAGTTTAACACAGGCATAATCCGGTTCTAATTAGAATTTAAGACCAGCCCTTCCTCAATAGCGCAGCGCTGTAGAGGGGCACAGCTGCAACGCCAGACAAGAACTATGATTCGAGAGAAGCAACTGCCGCTGTGCGTCAGCGACCTCCGATAAAACAGCGGCTTTTCTAAGCTCTGGGGAACCCTGTCATCGGTCAGAATAACAAAGAGGAACCACAAGAAATGAGGTTTTACAGAAGAAAGTTCTTCAGGAAGGAAAAGAGCTAGCCAGAACACTGCAGACTCCCTTCCTTCCCAGGGAAAAGCAGAGCAAAGGGCTTCTCATTGGTGATTCCACAGGTTGCAGAGCACAATTATACATTCTCCTCATTCCCGAAAGCGGGTGCCTCTCGGAGGATCCGCCCCAGCTCTGCCTGACTTCAGGTACAGGACAGCAGGGACAGGAGAGCAGGAAGGGCTTCCGCTGAATCTATAAGCGAGTACCAGGGAAAACAGCACGCTCCACCTCAATAAATGAAGGAGAGGCTGAAGAGGAAGTGAAATGCGGTGGCCACTGCTCTGTTTCGCTAATGTTTAACGCTGGCTGTAGTTCAAGTCCAGCGTTTTCATGGTGTTCACGGACTGAACAGCAAAGCAGAGGTTTGCTGTCGCCCCCGGGGGTGGCTGTCACCCAGCAGCGTGGCAGCAGTTTGCTCCAGGAGGAGCTGGAACTGCACATCGTTACAGCGTATTTGCCAAAAAGGGAGACTCCCTTCGATCTCAGTTTCCCTCCCATAAAAAGCCCGAGCCAAGGACGGCGTGGATGAAGAGGCAATCTAGTGGGAGAAAAAGCGATATCCTCTCACATCAGACCTAGCTCAGGTGAGCTGTAGGATGCAAAGTGAGGGGCTGAGGGATAACATCACAGAACAGCCCGTGTTCGAACTGCAACTAAGACAAAAATTTCTCTTTGTCTTACACATGTGAAGGGTAAGACAATTTAAAAAAAAAGACAAAAAAAAAAAAAAAAGAAAGAGAACCTGACAAAAGCCAAGCCCAGTTTTAGTAATACTGATTTTTCCAGACTGAGGTTGTGGTCTCAAGCAAACCACACTCTCCAAGAGAAAACAGTCAACTTTCAACTGAAGGAAGGCAAAAAGGATCAGTATTTTAGATAACGTTTCTAAAACAGCAGGTGTGCCTATGCCCTCGGATGAAAAGTCATTCTCTCCTCGTGTACTCTGTGAAGTTACAAATTGCTCTCTCACACACACACACACTTCATCTCCTAATTTAACATCCTAAAGCTAGTGAGGATTTGTAAGCAGCAAGAGCTGCCTTTGCAAATGGCAAAGTATCAGGAAACGAAATAGAAGTATTACAAATGGCCAAGAATTTCCAAGTGACATCAATCGGAAGCACTCGTGCACTATAAGCACAAGAATTTCTCCATTTGGCACAGGAAGTCCTTAAAGAAACAGTCAAATAATACTGATTTAATCTCGTGGCTTGAATTTCTGGGCATGCTCCATCCAGTGAGCCAACACGACAGGAAAACAAGCAGAAAAAAAAAAGAAAAAAAGAAAAAAACGCTCTATTCATCAGTAGACGACATTGTGAATTTTGTTCCCTTGAGAAAGGGAACATTGATTTTTGTAAAACCGTGTCCAGCAGACGCATCCCTCCAGCACCACCAGCGAGGAATTCTCCTCGCCTGCACGTGGGGGTTTAATGTGTTAAAAACATACTTTTCCAACGCAAGTGCATGCACGAAGCAGGAGTCTTAGCGTTAGCCTCAGCGACTGAGCCCTGCACTGGTTTCACTGGTGGCGGGGAGGCAGTGCATGCCCATGCTGTCACCTGCAGGCACCCCAACCAAACCAGCCGTTAAGGACAGAGTAACACTCACTCTTGTGTGGCTACTACAAGGCTAGTTCCATTTCTGCATTTTAGCGGCTTTGCCCAAACGCCAAGTGTTTATATGACAAGCAAAGGTGCTTCTGCCACTCACCATGAAGGTTTTTCCTGATATTCTTAATTACTCCTACTTCAATCCCTTGTTCCATACTAAATTCTTCCTCCTCCCGCCACAAAGCTCGTTTAGCCATTAACTACTCTACACGCGAAGAGGTGTTTAACCTGTTGGACAAGTGATTCAGTGTCAGATGGCAGGCAACTATTCATGGTTCTACCCGTTATACCCGAGAAGCAAAAACCACTTCATCCCAGCAAGTCATACTTCTGGCACAACAGCAAGACAGGAACCAGCAATATTTTTCATCACAGCAAATTCCTTCGTGATGAACATCTCAGCTGCGAGAGCATTTTCCATACGTAAATCACTGAGATTTTACAAAATCAGCTACGTGTAAAGGTGTATTTGTTAAAAGAAAGTCTCCTTCACATAGGGAAGGGTGGGTTACAGAACTTTGTATCATTTTAAACGTGAGTATATATTTGAAGCCATCGTCATATGATAAAAGTGATGTTGCTCAAAGTTACATGGCACAAAACACGTTCTGCAGTCAAAGCAGAGTAAATAGTTCAGTAGAACTGCGATAGTTGGTAATTACTCATTACAGCCGATCTTTAGAATGAGAGGGCTGTATAAAAAACCAACAAGGATATTTAAAAAACCTTCAAAGAAATCCATTTTATGAACTTCCACGGACACAAACCAGGAGGGAGCCTCTGCTCTGCACGCTCTTACCCACGAACATTTTGCAACAGAACTACATTGCTAATTAGAGATGCACACAGTGAATTTTCAGATGATTAATACAGGCAACAACTCAGGAAATCTGGCAGCAGTTTGGAAATCAGCATTTTTTTAAAAAAAGCAATCTCACAGTTAGCAAATTGCACCATCCTAGAGCACCTGTCATGTGAGCGATGAGAGAATAAGAGACAGTTTATCCCACGTCCAGCAAAAGATCACGGCAAATCTGAGCAGAAACCCAAGAGTTTGAGTTCAAGTGTTTCAGCCGTGAAGGAGCAAGTCTTGTTTAAACTGGTGAGCTCTATCACAGCATTTTTTAAACATCAGATAAGTGCTACTGCTTGCAACAGGCACTTTGCGTATCGCACCAATTGGAATGCTTTTTGACTTTCTACCACAAATAATCACGTTACTGTAAGTAAACACAAAGCTGGAAGAGCAGATGGCCAGGCAAAGTGACCACACGCATTTGTCATCCCCCCAAGTCATCTCCTCGGCTCTGGGTACGTTACACCTCTTTTCAGACAGCAGAACTAAAAGTGGCAGCAAATGCTTTTCGGGTTTCCTCACTTGGGTACTACTTATCAGTATTTGAAATAAATTAACAGAAATATTCAGGCCGAAGGTAACCAGGTTCACTGGAAAACATGCTGATTTCCAAACCACATTTTACAGATTTCAATCTCTGAAGTACGTAACAGAGTCAAAGCCTTACAACCTCATACACAAGGCAAAAAAAAAGGTATTTTCGTTAACTACACTCCATGAATAACATTTCACAGAATATTCCAACTGTTATTTTAATTCGGCATTAAAGGAAACGGAATTTGCCCAAGAAAGCTCTCACCTCAGTGTCCCAAGAGTCCTGAAGGACAGTATTCCTGGTACTACGCTTTGTCTGAGGAACATGACCGTCGTCTTCATTGCCATTCCGTCTCCGCTTCCTTAAGGAAGGTCAGGGAGAGAGGAGAAAAGAAAAATAATTAGCAGTCTACTGATAAACCTTCTGGTTTGTTCTCTAAAGGCAACTCTACAAAAAAAAGCTGGAAAACTTGATAAATTAATAAAGAATGTATCTAAACTTCTGATGTGCTGTGACTTCCACATTCAATGAGCCAGGCTGTTTTCACATCAGTTGAAGGGCCGTGGACTCACACTGCCGTTAAAACCATGGCGCAGCACCTTTCTAAATAAACCCATTTGACAATTCTCAGCCTTGCAACTGCTCTCAGTACTCAGGCACGTCTAAAAATAAGCCTGGGACTTTGAATGCCATCTGACAGGCTGAGAAAAGCACCCAGGGAGAGTGGCAGTGACCACACTTTCAATAAATACCCGATTACGCTCATCTCGCTTACACGAGTCTGCAGTTAGGGGCTGTGATGGCTTTCTCGAGTCTCTCCATGCTCTGACTTTGCATTCGATGTCAAGTCATGTTCCTGAGGAACATTATTTTCCACGAGGCAAGTTTTCCCAGAAAACACCTCACGGAAGACAACTCCTGCCCTGTTTCTGATGTATTTGACATCCTCTTATGACATCAGCACTGCTTCACAGCAGATCAACAGCAACCTAGAGCCCCTGCGAACCAATGTCTCTCGCTGATTTTTAATTGTCTGATGATTTTTAACACTAATATCAAATGATTTTTCCCACTGTACAAACACCACAAGACAACCAGGAGCTCTGCAGGTCGAGCGCTATCTGAAATATAGGCCGGAGCTGTTTTGGTGGCTAAAAATTAAGACGTACTCAAATGAGTCAAAACAGACTGAAGCGAGGTATTTATAACTGAATCTTCTCTTACAGACAAGCTTTAGCAGCAGACTCAGCTGCCAGTGCTTGGTCCACGCCTACAGACCAGGAGCTGCCTCCTCGCTCTCCCAACCATTGCCCACCACAGCCCAGCAGGTTCTCCCTCCACCAGGGCCACTCCTCTAGAAGACACAATCCCCCTCTCACTCCACACTTGCGTTGCCTCCATATCCCTCTTTTTCTTAACACCCACAGCCCACAAGAGAACTCAGTACCTCCACCCCCCACGGCCCAGCTCCTACACGCCTCACGCTCCCCTCCTGTTTCTCGACACCTCCTCTCCTTCCCCACCAGGCCGAGAAGCGCCCCTCCAGCACACCTCAATGCCCCCATATCCTCTGCATTTCCTGCCCCTCTTTGATCTCCTAAACGCCGCCCACCCCTCA
>VXAK01002836.1:0-14279 GCA_013399435.1 Arenaria interpres | reverse complement strand
GGCCGCGGCCCGGCCGCCGGCAGCGCTTCAGGCCTTGGCCGCGGCCCGGCCACCAGGCCCCTCGCGCCCGGGAGCGGCTCTGGCTCTGTAACCGGGCCGGGGACAGGCAGCAGGCCGCGGGCGGCAGCGGCCGGTAAGAGCAGTAAGCGGCCGCCCGGTCCCGGTGTAGGGCAGGGGCTGCCCGGCGCGGCCCCGCGGGAGGCGGCTGTGGCGGCCCGGAAGGGAACGAAGGCTCCGGCAGGGCAGGGTGGAGGGTCGGGCCTCGGGCTTCGACGCCAGCCCGACGGACGCCACGCGGAACAGAAGGTGGAGGCCGCCGTACGGGATGTAGCCAAGTCCCTTGATTTGCTCCCTGAGGAAGTCCAAGATATACCCAAAAAGTTGAGTAACGGAGTGAAAATAGTAATAGAGAAGCACCGTGCCAAGGTAATCAGGGAGAAGAGCGGTTCCAGGAGCAGGGATGCTTCAGCTGGAAGCCACAGCACAGGCAGGTCACCCGTGGAAGGGCCAAATCCAGGCAGCGCTGCTGACCACGCTGATGCAGCCCAGCCTGAGCCACGGGAGGGAGTAACCCTTCCAGAAATCACAAACACCGAGACGCGTGGCCGTGGAGCTGCAGAGAATGCATCTGTGAGCTCAAAGGGAGAAAAAGGCAGTAGTTTAAAGGCAACAAAAATGCACGTACTTCAAGATCCCCCCGAAGCTGACTGCAGAAGTGGCCCCGGTGACCTCGCTCAGCAGGAGGGAATAGACAAAACCGTGACAGAAGAGAAGCAGATGTACCTAGAAGTCGGTGTGGAATATAAAGCCCCTCTTTCTGTTTTGCATACCAAGAACGTCCATCTGTCAGTGATAGAGGGTTTCAAAGGTCACAATGAAAAGACATCCAAAAATTACCTAACCAGCATACAAAAGCTTCGAGAGAGCGGGCAGCAGATGGCTGTAGTTTCTGAGCCCATCCTGAATGCGAGGAGAGACACGGGGCTGGCACTGGACCAGTTCTTGCTCCACACCTCCAAAAGCCAACCCATCTGTCTGTCCCAGGCCTCTGGCAGGAGCACGCCGGCGGGTGCCGTGGGCTTGGAGTGGTTTCCAGACTTATATCCTAATTATCATGGGCTGAGTATTTTTCCAGGGAAGCCCTTCCAACAAGGCATGGAGATCATAACGAAGACACCAGAGGGCAATTTCTCAGATACACAACAAGGTGAGAAATAAAAGTCTCTGCTGCTGAAAATGACTGCACTGTCAGGCTAAAGTGTGCGATGTGATTGGGAGAGGAAGGGTAGGAAATGCTAAGCTGTTGGGTTTGTCCAGAAAGAGACCCAGGAAGGATCCGAGGAGGTTAACAGTCCAACCCGCCGGCCTGCACAACCATTTTACCTTGGCTTACATTTCTGTTTAGGTTTAAGACGGGCTCTTGCATGTTTGGGCTGGCAGAGCCAGCTCATTTTATGGGAGAGATGGTTCACTCTTGCATTCCGAGCAGTCAGTCCCAAGCCCAAGCCACTTGCAGCTGTACCAGAAACCAGCTCCACGCTCTCCATGCAGCACAGGGAATGTGACCACTACACTATTCTGCCCTGGTGAGGCCACTACTGGAGCACTGGGTCCAGTTCTGGGCTCCCCAGTTCAAGAAGGACAGGGAACTGCTGGAGAGGGTACAGCAGAGGCTGCAAAGATGATGAGGGGCCTGGAGCATCTCTCTGATGAGGAAAGCTGAGGGACTTGAGGCTTTTTAGTCTGGAGAAAAGGCTGAGGGGGGATCTGATCAACGCCTATAAATACTTAAAGGGTGGGTGTCAGGAGGATGGGGCCAGGCTTTTTCCAGTGGTGCCCAGGGACAGGACAAGAGGTAACGGGCACAAAGTTGCACATAAGAAGTTCCATCTAAACACGAGGAGGAACTTCTTTCCTGTGAGGGTGGCAGAGCCCTGGAAGAGGCTGCCCAGAGAGGTGGTGGAGTCTCCTTCTCTGGAGACATTCAAACCCACCTGGACACATTCCTGTGCAATGTGCTCTGGGTGGACCTGCTTTGGCAGAGGGGTTGGATGATGATCTCCAGAGGTCCCTTCCAACCCGTGGTCGCCCTCATTTTCCTGCCTTTGACAGCTCTGATGTCTCATCACACAGGTCCCCTCTCAGAAAGGCGCCTGATGGAAGTAAGGCTGGGGGAGCTGCCTGCCTGGCTCGCCACCCGAGACTTCTCTCCCCAGGGGCTGCTTGGAGGAGTGCAGAAAGGTGAGGCTGAATTCCTGGCTTTTGGGGCAGAATTGTCCTACTTCCCTGATCCACTTGCTGCAGCCTGGTCCGAGTGGCCAGTCTGGAGCTTTATAGAGAACTAAATAAATAGACCCAACGTGGAAAGTTACGTGGAAACCAATGAACTCTTGAGACCCGCGCATGGTTTGACCCTTGTATTTCTGTTCCGACAGCCTGGAGCAGTTATTACGACAAATACATCAACGTGAAGAGGGGGGGACCGGCGGGGATCTCCATGCTGCTGGCTGGGTACTGCCTCCTCAGCTACGGCTGGAACTACCAGCACATCAGTAAGATTTCCTTCCTATCATCTGTCTCGTTTCGAGAATTCTCACTTTTGCAGCAGGTGGAAAGCGTTATTTGCCATTCATGTTCATTCAAGCCCTGAAATAATTTAAATACTTCATGGTTAAGACTAATATCAGGGAGCAGTATCCTGACCTGGCTTAGGTAGGCAGAGGAATTTAGAGAGTAAAGGTGGTGATAACAGCTGCTGATTCACAGCTTCTCCCTGGAGAGCACCAGGAGCTGTCAGCATTTTTAAACCCTGCACAAAGCAGATGGAGGGAGACATTCCAGCGCTGAGCGCCCATTCCCTGGATTTACTCATAGCTGACAAGGGATTTACTGGTGTTTGTGTAGTTTCCCCGGCAGGGCTTGCTCTCTCACGCAGCTCTACGGCACGGAAACAGAGAGGGCTGCAGTCAGTCTCCTGCTCATCACAGCGCTCTCACAGAGTCCCCACACAGCGCTGTGCTAATCATGCTTTTTTTTTCTCCTTCATTTTTCTAGAATGTCACCGTTGGCGTAAATACCACTGAAGAAGCTGGAAAGCACCTGAGGAAGCGTCACCGATACCTGACTGGAGTCAGCAGAAGCGCTCAGGAGCAGGGTCCTGGCAGGGATTCAAATCAGCAGAGGCACATTTGCTGTCAGAGATGGACTTTTCAGTCATTGAGGGGGTTGTTTTCCAGTTTCCCTCCTGCAGCCAGAGGGTGACACTGACAGTAACAGCCTGTGGTCACCGCTCTGTGGTTCAGGCAGCGTTTAGCGCTGAAAGAAGAGGCTGTTAGAGCTGCCCCTTAGGGGCGTGTTTGCAGTAGAGCTCTTGTAGTCTGCAGGAGCCCAAATCTCTCGCTTTGGGACACCAAACACAGGAGAACTCCTTGATCTGGGCTGTTAATATAGATTGACGTGTACGTTGTAGTTGGTGTTTGGCAATAAGGTTTGTGGTGGATTGTGACAGGGTGGGGTTTGGCCAGAATAACCATTTCCTTTGAATTAGCAGAGTTGTGCCCAGCACAGCCCTTTTTTTGGCTTCCCCCTCTTTCCACAGGAAGGACGATGAGGTTTTGCTACCGAGGGGTGGTCCCAGCCCCTGCTCTGCTGTCAGCAGGACACTGGTGGCACTGCCCGGGCTCCGAGGGAAGGCATGAAAGCAGCAGCGCCCTAGTTCTGCAGGAACTAAAAAAAAAAAAAAAATCCATTGGATTTTAGCTGTTGTGCCCAAGGGGCAAACCAATGTCTGCATCAGACAAACGAGGACAGTTAGGAGAGGGCTAGTTGTAGCCTGCCAGCGCCAAACGTGTCTGGAAAAGGACTGGTCTTGTTACAGGCATGAAGGGTAAACCAGAAAAAGCCAAGGAAAAGTAATAGCCGAGCTCTTTATTCCAAGAGTGGTGCAGTGGTGCTGTGTCAGGCGTTCCACCACCAATTCCCCAGCAATAAAAGCCTTGGTGAATTTTCTGGTTCTGTACAATTCTCAAACCTGGTGGGTTTTGCCCCGTTTAACGGGGGATCGGCACACCCTCGGCTCCTCCTGCCCCCGTCCGGGGGCAGCCGCCTGCGCAGGAGGGAGCAGCCCTCGCTCTGTGAAGAGGCTGGTTTCGGTTGCTTTGGGGAAGCTGTGATTTCTCCGCTGTTTGTGCAAAGAGCTGTGAGAGCCGGTGCTGAGCAAAACCACCCAGCTTTTCTAGCCCAACCGCTGGCCTGGTAGCCGTTTCGCTGGTCCATCACGCTGTTCTCCTTCCCCAGTGCTCCCAGGAGCCCTTGGGTCACATCCCCAGCAGGATTTCCAGCCGAGTTGTCCCCCACTTTCTGGCGCAGTGACCTTTCTGACACCTCGAGTCAAGGAATTTATTTCACCAGCGCTGTGGGGGTCCCCACCCCACCCTCTGCCCCTCCAAGGCAGGACTTCACCCTTCATCCAAGGCAGGACCCGTCCTCCCAGTTCCTCCCAGTCCCCAAAACACTCACCGTGAAGCAGGTGCCCAGTTCCTGCAGGCCCTGTGGTCCTGGGGCGCCGCTACTGGTGTCCCCCAGGTGTTGGGTAGCACCAGTGACTGGTAGAGGGGACACCACGGGTGGCACGTCCTCACATCCACTCTCCTCACTGGCAGCCAGGTCCAGCCGTGCCAGCCCCCAAGGACAGCCAGCTCCCTGGGGGCACAGGGGGCAGTTGGCACCCCCGTCCCACCAGAGCTGTGGGGCAGGGGCAGCTGCTGCATCGCCCCGTGGTCAGGGGGGCACGAGGGGGAATGGCACAGGACAGTCCCTGCCTCACCTTGGATGGATCCGTGCTGCTCGTCATCAGCCCGGCCTTGAGGCTGGAGGGGGACACAGGACAGGCGGTCACTCCCCTGGACACTGCAGAGGGTACCCCCAAATCCCCCCCATAGCTCCCCCAACTTCTTGGGGGTGTCCCAGGGCTTAGGCACCCCACAGGGACTGGGGCCGCCCCCTGCCCACCCTCTGCAAACCCTACAGTCACCAGCTCAGGTTGGGCCTGAGGAGAGACCAGGAGATTCCAAGTTCGATCTGACAAGGATCTAAAGCGCCCTTGTCCTTGACCCAGACGCTGCAAAGGCCACGGCCACCTCTGCAGCCTCAGAAAGGGGCTGTTCCCCCCTGTCCCAGGTCAGCTGTGCCCTGAGCCCCCCCCCAGCCTGCCCCATACGTACTGCATGAATTTGCACTTGGGTCCTTCTGGGCAGAAGCCGACGAGGTAGTTGGAGCACATCACCCTCCGTGTGTGCCTGTACTTGCACAGGGGACCTGCCGTGCAGAGGAGAGCCTCCTGTTTGTGGGATTTTGGGACCCCAGCTTCCCCCAGCAGCCCTGTTCCCCTCCAGCTCTATGGGGTCTTTGCCACCCCAGGCCCAAATCCCCACCAGGCACCCAGTGCCACCCCCAGGCAGTCCCCAGACAACCCACTGTGGCTCTGTCACCTCGGAGGTGGCAGGAGTGGGGTCTGGACCCCCCCATCACCGGTGGGTAGGGAATATGGGTGGCCCCTGCTCACCCCAGCAGCTCACCGTGCCTGCAGAAGCCACGGTCGTACCAGGGACAGCCCGTGGCGCTGGTGGTGGCATCGATGTGCAGGAAGGGACAGTCCTTGTTGCCACACTCACCTGCAGGAGTAAAGGGTGGGACGGGTGGGACAACGCACATCCAAGCCAAAAGTGCTCAAGGATGGGCTGGGTGGGGGGAACCGAGGTGCCCTGGGAGCACCCAGGCTTGGTTTGGGGAACCGTGGGTGCCGGTGGCATTTCTTCCCACAGACAGGAGGTGGCATCAGGTACTTGCTGGAGGCCAGACCGGAGGGATGTGGGTGCTGGGGTGGGAGAATCTCATTGGGGTCCCCAGCCCGGTCTCGCACCTACCGAATTTGGAGTAGAAATAGCACTCGGGCATCTTGGTCACGTCGTACTCGTGGAGGAAGTCACAGCCACCACCCTTCTTGCAGAGCCCGCGCAGCCAGTGCTTGCACACCACCGGCTTCTCCCTGCCGACGTCCCGCACCGGGCACCGCACACCTGGCCCCGGCACGGACCCGCTGTCGGAGCTCGCCCCCGTCCCAACGACCACCACCATCGCAGCCCCTAGCACCCAGGAACCCCCCCACCTCCTTGGATTGGGATGCGCTGGAGCTTTCCTGGATGTGGAGGAGATTCGCAGTGCCCTCTGAGGGCACAGGGCACGGTCCCCTGGGCACCACCAAGGTCTTCCAGCCCCCCCAGTACAGAAGGGGTAGTAGAACTGGTCCAAAGGGGCCGGCAGAACGATGGACTCTGAGCAGCGTTAGGATTTCAGGCCAAAACCTGCCAACCCACTGGCCGTGGGGCTACAGGGCAATCTGCTACAGATGGGGGCTGGCCGTAGAGCAGAGAGGGGACCTGGCCAGCTCCCTGGTGTCCCCAGGATCTTGCAGGGTGGTGGTGGCCCCATCCCTTCCCAGTGCTCACCCTTGGAGCACAGCCCTCGGTGGAAGAGCTCGCAGACTGGCAGGGGGAAAGCAGGGCAGGGAGACCTTCACCCGCTGGTCCCAGTGCTGGGACCACCATGCCACTGGGGGCACAGGCACCCTGTCCCCCTCCACCAGCAGTCCCCAGAGAGCTGTGCCCAAAGGAGCAATGCTCAAGCCACCCTGGGCAGGAGCCCAGGGGGGAGGCAGGGCAAGAAGCACCCAGACATTGTGGTGGGTGCGGCGAGAGCCAGGAGCACCAGCCAAGGAGGAGAACCCCAACACCTCCCACCCCCCCATTACCCTCCAAGGACGCCACAGGACCCTGTCCCCAACTTACTGTCCATACCCGGGAAGGGCAGGGGCCAAGCTCCACGCTGCTGCTCCACATCAGCCTCCAGCTCAAACCTGATCCTCTCCACACCAGCCACCAGCTCCTGCATCGCCCCGGCTCTGCTGAGACCCACTTCCAGCCCAGCACAGGCAAGGAACAGGGATACAAAGGGGCTGGCGGGGGAAAACAAGGATCTCCCAAGGGAGCACAACACCCTTCAGGTCACCGGAGCCACCCTGGGCCCCAGCAACACTCAAAAACCCTCCTCCTCCTCCCCAAGCCAGAGCAAAACCAGCCCAGGCAGCAGCCCGAGCGCTCCATTTACAGAGAGAGAAGCTGCCCCACATCTGATCTCAATTTGCAGCCGTGATTGCCTGGTGCCGCAGCCCAGCTGCGGGGAGAGCTCAGCCCCGGGGCCCCCATCGCATCCCCCCCCTGCCCCCACCTCCTCGTAATTGCCTCTTTGCACCGACATCTGCTTTTCCTCCAGCCCCAGCTCTGGGGCAGAGCAGCTGGTTCCCGTCTGCGGGGTCTGGGTTAACCCCCTCACCCCGGGGCTGCTCCTCAGCCCCACATGAGGCCAAACGTGGCCCAAGCGCTGCATCTCAACGCTCAGGTGGCCAGGGATGGGTCCCACGGAGGGGGGGGGTTGTTGCACTCTGAGTTCTGGGGGGCACAACAGCATCATCTCCAGCCCCACATGGTACCCAGAAGGACAGACCCACGTCCCCAGGGTCACCATGGCCAGGTCACGGTCCCCTGGGCACCACCGAGGTCTCCCAGCCCCCCCCAGTACAGAAGGGGTAGTAGAACTGGTCCAAAGGGGCCGGCAGAACGATGGACTCTGAGCAGCGTTAGGATTTCAGGCCAAAACCTGCCCAACCCACTGGCAACCTCGCACCCCGATGAGAAGTCCCTTCTTGTCCCCGCCACCAGGCTGGGGACTTGCGCACATGCCACCCTCCAGTGGCACAGTGGGCACGACCACGGTGCCACACTGCTTCCCCGGGGGGGCTGCCCACCCCAAAAAGATGGGGCAGCCCCCTGGGCTTAACCTGACGCCGCATCCCTCCTCCACCACGCGGAGCCGCGCGTCCCCGCCACGCGCCCGGAGCGATGGGGCCTGACACATCGGGGATGGAGACCTGCTCCCATTCTGTCACTAGCGATAAATGCACTGGACCAGGGCTGCCCGCCCGCCCCAGCGCTGCCCGCGGGGGCCACAGCCCCGCGTTGGGTGCTGGGCACCCACCTGGCACCCCACCGTCCTGGCAGCCGCATCCCGTGCACCCACCGGGCACCACACCGGGATGCTGACCCCGTGCTGGCAGACGGAGGGGTTTGGGGGAGACTGGGGGTGCAGCCCGTCCGAGCTGCCCTCCCTGCACCAGCCACTGGCCCCACGCTGCTGGCATCGCAGCGGTGCTGCCACCGCTCCCCACTAGCCCAGGAGCCATTGAGCTGGCCCTGGGCTTGCTCGCTTGTGGGTCCCGTCGAGCGGGGGCCACCTCCCGTGCGGCTGGGTGAGCCAGCGAGCGCTTTCTGCCCCGTCGGCTCGCGGCAGCACGGTGCTGCCGAGCGGGAGGCTGGAGCTGACAGGCGTCACAAAGATGGCCATCGCAGAGTGACGGTGGCAGGCGGATGGTGCCGGGTCACCCCGGGGCCTCTCTCCCCTCCCCACAGCCCCGGGGAGCGAGGGGGGTCCCGGGAAAGGGTGCAGACCCCCCATGACCTGCCCCGCTGCTTTGCATCAGTCGGGGACAAGAGGAGCCAGGTCCTCCCAGCAGCCCGGTGGCCTTGCAGGAGACAGGGACCAGGACGATGGGCTCGGAGGGGGACAGGGACACGGCGCAGCAGCCCCAGGACCCTGGCACAGGAAGGGGGGGGGGGGCATTTGCTGCAGTGACAGGGGGGGTGGCAGCCCGGTGAGCTCAGAGCCACCAGCTGCAGCTGCTGTTGTTCTCCCCGACCCGGACAATAGCCCAATGTCCCACGCCGTTGTGTCGGCCCCGGCGCCCGCACAGGACCCCATTGTGTCCCCGCTGCAGCACAGCGCGCACCCGCTCCCACCGCCTTCGCCGGGGGAGACCCCTCCGGGCTGACAGGGGCACCCAGCCCCTCCCTGGGCCAGGAGACATTGGAGGGGCCAAATCCTTTCCTCCCCACCCAGCACCAGTGAGGAGAGCCCAACCAGTGCTCCCGGCAGAGCCGTGCTCCCCGTCAGCTTGGGGAAGGGCTGTTCCAGGCGCTCTGCTCCATCACAGCCGGGGAGGGAAGGCAGCCTCCACGCCGGCAGAGCCCTGCTTGAACCCAGGGCCAAGCTGCAGAAAGCCGGCCACAGGATGGGAGCCACCCACCCGGCTCATCACGCCACGTACGGCCCCTCCATCCACCCTCAATGGGGTCGCAGGGACCGCGGCAGCCCCCCCTGGGGCCGGGAGCCCCCCCGTGAGAGCGGGGACAGCCAGTCCTGCCCCGCCATCGCCTTCCCCTCCTCCCCGGCTGGCAGGGGAGGAGAGCGGCATCTTGGCAGAGTTGTCCCTTGGCAGGGACCGGCCTGGCCGGAGGGTCCCAAGCCCGGAGCCAGATCCGGCCAGCGGGAGCTCACCCGCTTCCTCCCGCCGCAGGCAGCCCCACGCGAGGGGCAGATAAAGCCCGGCCACCGCAGGCACCCGAACACCGGCCAGGGGACCCGCCGGCAGGCAGGACTCCGGCCAGGGACAGGGTCTGGGGACGGTGGCAGCCCAGAGAATGCCATTCCCCTCCTGTAGAGCAGGGAGCCAACACGCATGTCCCCCCCGCCCCCCTCCGCATCTCATCCCCCAGGAACTCAGGCCACCGCTGTCACTACTGTTTCCTTTTATTCTTTGCATTTGTACATACATGGTATAAAACCCTCCTCTTCCACCAGCCTGCACCAGGCCAGCGTCGGCACTAGCCCACGATGGTGGCCACCCGGCACACAGGGACACCAGGGCTCACGGGGGGGAGGCCCAGGCGTTCCTCCCCACGGGGGACAGACCCACGCACCCATCGGCATCCCCGGCAGCAGCCGGCATCAGGGCTGGCCAGGGGACATCCCCGCGACCCCCAGGGTGTTTGGAGGGTCAAGGACCTGGGATGGATCCATCCAGCCGAGGGGTGGGGAGCGAGCCCCCATCGCAGCACGGGGCTGGGGGAGCTCAGTCTGCAGAAGGTCCCCGAGAAACCCAGGGATCTGAAGCCACCCACAGCCCACTCTGAGCTCCAGAGCCAAGTCCTTCCTCATGGGAAACCTCCCCTCCGTTAAAACCAAAAGCGAGAGTAAAGAAAGTTAGGTACAAATCAGAGAGCAGTAAAAACCGTACGGCGGGGAAAAAAAAATATATATATTACTAAAGGGGCTAAAACTTCAAAGCCTCATCTTGTTTGATCCTATATTGCTTTACATGGGCGGGGGGGCAAGAAAAGAGCTAATATCCAAAGTTCAACAAAAAGAACCAAAATCGAGTCTGCTTTCCCCTCCCGGGACGTGCCGGAGCTCTCCGGGAGCCGAGAGGCGTCGGGGCTGTCCCCGGCCCCGGGAGCAGAGCACTGTCCTGCCGCCGCGCGTCCACCGCCCGACGGGGAGAGGGAATGAGGGAGGGGGGGGAGTCTTCCCCGGTGCCACCCCTCGCAGCACCGGGGCGTTCGGCCCCGTGTCCAAGCAACCGTAGATGAGAACCAGACCCCTCGGCTCGGCCGCCCGCCTTCTATACTCTGATCTCGTCGTCGTCTTCGTCGGCGAACGAGAATTCCTTGTCGGGGCGTTTGGGGGGGCCCCGGTGGCTCGGTGGCCCCGGGACGGGGCTACGCTCCTCCAGCCCCGAGGCGCAGCTGGACACCGAACTGCTGTCCCTGGGGCAGTGGCCACCGGTGCCGCGGGACGGGCTCTGGCTCGGTGGGGCCACCGCCGCCACCGGGGAGCCGGGCAGGGTGGCATCCACCTCCTCCTCACGGCTCTCCTCTGCTTCGGGGTCTTCATCCTGCTCCCACTGCTCCTTATCCATGATGCTCAGGACGTCCCCGAGCATGGAGGGCCCCAGGTCGATGTGGAAGGACATGATGGACTCGGCGTGCTTCATGCCCGCCCCGCTCTTGGCCACCACGACCGGCAGCTCCGTGATGTCCCCGAAGTCGCGCTCGTCCAAGCCGGGGCTCAGGGGCCCGGCGGCCGCCCCGTTGGGGCGCTGCTGCTCTTCGGGGCTCCCCTCCTCGGGCAGCTTCTTGACGGGGCTGGAGGAGAGGCTCTTGGGCAGCTGCCCCGCGCTCCTGTCCACCTCCTTCTCGTTGAGCTGGGGCAGGGAGACGGCGTTCTTCACGAAGAGGGCCGAGTCCCGCAGCGAGCCCAGCATGTCCCGCCGGTCACCCCGCGTCACCGACTGCGAGCGCTTGCTGCTGCGGAAGCGGCGGGAGAGGAGGCCGGGTTTGGAGGCTCCCGGCTCCTCGCCCGCCTCCGGCCCCGGTTCCCCGGCCTTGCTGGTGAGGAAGGAGGTGTCCCCGAAGGCGTCCCCTGCCCGCCCCACGTGCATGGTGTGGCGGAAGTCCCCCAAGGGCGCGCTGATCATCTCGGCCGTCAGGTCGGCCCGCGAGCGCCGCTTGGAGTGGGCAGAGTTGGAGACCAGTTGCTTGAGGATGGGCATGGCCGCGCTGCGCCGGGGCGGCCCGAGGTGGAGCCGCCGCGTCCCCAGGGATCCCCCGTCGGTGCTTGCGCCCGGTGCTCCGCGGTGGGGAGCTCCTCACCGGCGTCACGGACGGGTCACTCCTAAGGGGATGAGAGAGAGGGACACGGTCAGGGTTTCAAGGACATGGATGGCACAGCCCTGCCGACACCAGCCCTCATCCCACCACGCTGGAAAACGTCACCCCATNCCACACCCCCTCAACGAGCGGGTCCCTGATGCCGTCCACGGAGCAGACGTGCAGAAAGAACAGCCAGGAAAAAGACCTGGGTACTTGGAACGTTGCAGGACAATCCCCGACCTTCTGCCCCACATAAATGGGCACCAAAAGGGATGTGGGGCACCACGGGCACCCCCTCTTCCCTTCCCAGCGCAGCCCCAGCCGCCGGAGCGGGGCACGGCAGCCTCTGGGAGCCGCACGCCGAGAGGATGCCTGGGATTTTTTTTTCTATATATATATTTTTTTTTTAATTGGAAGAAAGCGGGGAGGAGCAGACGCCAGGAGGAATTGGAAACAGACGGCAGGAAGTGTGCGAGGAGGGCGCAGAGCCCCCGGGAGGCACCGCCAGCCCAGCGGCGTGCCGGGGGGAGCCGGGATGGGGACAGGGGGACAGGCAACCACCCCACAGGTACCCCCTCACGCTGGGGACACGGGGACGCAGCCCTGCCGCCACCCTTGAGCGCCCCAAAGCCCTCCACGCCGCTCCTCGCTGTACCCCACGCGTGGCTGTGCCCCCGGCCACCTCACTGTCACCGCTGTGACTCAAGGGTGGCAGAGATGACGAGGGCCCTGGCTGACCAGGATGTGGAGAGGCACGTTCCTCCTTCCCGTGGCCACCTCGGTGCCACCAGCCAACCGTCCAGCCCCGTGCCCACGGCCCCGCAGGAGGGGGACAAGGACAGTGACCACGTCACCACATCCCGTGTTTCCCTGGCGCCAGGCAGCCCCAGGTGGTCCCGGGAGAGGCGGACAGGGAGGAAGGGCTCGTGGCCGTCAGCTTCCTCTCTCCAGCCACCACCAGCGGCACCACGGCCCTGTGACGTGCACAGAGAAGGGACCCATGTCTCTCCTCTGAATGAGCCTCATGGAGGGACTGTGTCTCCCCCCGGCTGCCCACCCAGCCCCATGGTGCAGCTGGATGGCTCCGGGGGGGCCGGCTGGAAGCGAGCCCCAGCCCCACAGCCAGCGATGGCAGCAAGGTCCCCACACAAGCCAGCCCTGAACCCACTCACCCAGGGCTGCAGCATCTCCCCCATACCCCCAGAGAAGCCCCGGAGGGCTCCCACCCCCCCATCCCTTCCCAAACCTGCCCTGGGACACCCCTCCGTCCCCCGCCGCGGCAGCAGGGGCTCCACGCAGGCTGCGGCCGGTCCCGTGTGGGCAGGACGGACTCTGACCCCCACAGGGGTGCAAAGTCCCGGTGCCCAGCCCTCCCCGGCACAGCTTCCGTACGGAGCCGGCCACGGCAGGCACGTCCCGCGGCACACCGACGGAGCCCCCCCCTCCATCCCAGCGTGGGGTCCCACCACCCCACAGAGGCTGCAGCGCGAGTCCTTCTCGGCTGGGCGACCACCCGACCGCTGGGGCAGAGCCCCCAGGGACACGCTGGCACCCAGTGTGTGTGTGTAGGGGGGGTCTGCCCAGGGGAACCCCCGGTTTATCCCCAGCAGGGAAGAGAAGGAGCGGCCACGACACCTTCTCCCCCACCCTCAAACCGGGAGCCGAGGGGAATTCTTCACCCCTCGCCCCCATCCCCGGTGCCGGAGCCCCGCTCCCCTCGCCAGGATCTCACGCGTGCCCGGCCGAGCCCCTGCGTGGCACAGACATTTTCCCCTTGGCGAGGGCTCCTTCCAGGCCGGCATTCCTCCAGCCTCTGGTTTTACATAAAACAAACACTCCCGGCGAGCTCCCCAGCTGGGCCAGGCAACCGTGCTGCTGATTTAGGCCATCTGGGGACTGTCCCTCCCTCCTATTTAGATTTCGGGGCCAAGTTCAGCATTTGTGAGATATTTTGCAAGCCGCGGCAAAGGGGCCACCGGGAGGTTGGAGCGTTACCGGCGCGCCCCGGCCGGCGGCTCTCCATCACCGTCACGGCCTCCAGACAAGCCACCGTGGCGTGTGTTCCCCCCACCACCACCACCACCACCTCGATGCTCCTGCCCACGAAGCCTTTTCGCAGCGGCCAAAATCTGTCCCCATCCCTCCACGCTTCGCCCCCAGCCCCGAGAGGTGACGGCAGGGCGGTGGGACGCCGTTGCCCGCGCAGCCCGGCTGCTGGCCCCCGTTCTGCCCCCCAGGGATGGCGGGGTTGGGAGCGGGACACAGAGCCCTTTTTTCTCCTCCTCTGGCTCCGGGGAGAGGAGAACGGATCCTGTGACGTTCCCAACCGCCGGCACTTTCACAAAGGAAACCAGGCCAGGGTGGCTTCAACGCCGCCTCCCCGGCTACCTACCGGGGGAAGCCGCTCTGTAACCGGAGAGATCCTGCAGGCTGGCGGCAGCGCTGCCCTCCCGGGGCAAGGAGCCCCGGAGCACGGCCAAATCCCAGCAGGACTTCGGGAAAAGGGGAGGGGACGGGACCTGCAAGCTGGGGGTCAAGGACAAGAGGGATAAAGCGGACCCCACAGCCCTTGGGGACCACGAGCTCTGAGAAGCAAAAGCCTCCGGTCCCCAAAGAACGTGATTCCCCCCATCATGAACGAGCGGCTGTTTGCAGGACGGAGGGGTCCTGCAGCCACGG
>VXAK01002826.1:12240-26675 GCA_013399435.1 Arenaria interpres | reverse complement strand
TGCCAAGAGGGCCAATGGATTCCCAGTCTGCACAGGGAGAAGTGTGACCAGTAGGCCAAGGGAGGTCATTCTGCCCCTCTACTCTGCACTGGTGAGGCCACAACTGGAATACTGTGTCCAGTTCTGGACTCCCCAGTTCAAGAGAGACAGGGAACTACTGGAAAGAGTCCAGCGTAGGGCAACAAAGATGATTAAGGGATTGGAGCATCTCCCTTATGAGGAAAAGCTGAGGGAGCTGGGATTCTTTAGCCTGGAGAAGAGAAGGCTGAGGGGAGACCTTATTAATACTTATAAGTATCTGAAGGGCGGTTTGGGGGAAGATGGAGCCAGACTCTTTTCAGTGTTTCCCAGTGACAGGACGAGGAGCAACAGGCACAAGCTGGAACATAGGAAGTTCCACTCAAAAATGAGGAAGAACTTCTTTACGGTGAGGGTGACAGAGCACTGGAACAGGCTGTGCGGGGACGTTGTGGATTTCCCTTCTCTGGAGATTTTCAAGACCCGCCTGGATGCAGTCCTGAGTAATGTGCTATAGGCAATCCTGCTTTGGCAGGGGAGTTGGACTAGATGATCTCTAGAAGGTGCCTTCCAACTCCAACAATTCCATGATTCCGTGATTCCATGACTGATTGAGAAGATAAAAACAGACCCTTGATTTTTAAATCGCCTTTCTTAATGCAATACACCACATAATTCCTGTCAGCCCTTGTTGATCTCTACCAGGCACAGGGTGCAATGGAAGCAGGTAAATATATTTGTATGCCACCTCATCTTGATCCTAGAAACAATTGAACTGATGGAACAACCTCTTTAAACTGTACTTGGCTTATTGAGTGTATCTTCAGTAGCAAATTACTAAAACATTCCACAACTGAACTCTCTTTTTTTTCTTACTCTGAAGCAGCTAGTGTTTTCCACTGCCAGAGGTCTGATACTGGATTTAACAGACCAAGGAATTCCTTCAGGTTGTCACTTCCTCCATTAGAATAAGTAGGTGCCAAGCTGCCTCTAGAAATTGTATTAATCATCGTGCTGGTTCTCTTTAGGCAGAAAAGGTTGAAATAAAAGTATCTTAATTGACTGAGCAAAAGAAAAAAGTTTGACATTTTCTGGTATCTTAGCCTTGAGACTCTCTCATCAAGCTTTTCCTATCTTTCTGTGAAAGCGATAGAAGTTCTTATTTCAGACCTGATTCTCATTACTGACATAATGTTAGGTGGTTAAAGGTAACAGCTGGGGGAAGACAGACATCTATTACGTTTGCATTCAGGCTATCTTCAGGGTTGTAGAAATCTGTAACACTTTGGGGCTAATTTCTGCAGCAATGTTAACTAAATTCAGAAGCAGGTTAGTGAAATTTCCATTACAATTTTGTATCAGTAAATGCTGCATACTTTATAACAGAAGGAAATATAATGCATGTATTTTAAAGCATTTTTTGTTATTTGGTTTTATATCCAAGTAATAAATCACACAACGAAGACTGGTTGGGCTAAAAGGAAAGCATCTAGCAAACTTAATATTTGCCACGCAGTCTCAAAAAAGAAGAATTTTTCCTGCTGGCAGCATGTTATAGCAAGCTATGTCCCTCAAAGTAGGATAAACTTTTTTTTTTTCACTGCAGTCATTGTTTTGTTCATAAATCTTTATTTGTGTGTATGTATATTCCATTATTTACTTATACGTATATTAGACAACACCACAAGAATTTGATAGAAAATTATCCTGCCAGAAAATGCAATTTTTTAAAAATGGAAAATGGAAACAAAAATATTAGCAGTGTTATAACAAAACACTTCTATGTTAGCAAAATGAAAAAAAAAAAAATTCAAATTCAGTGTCAGTGAATTCAACTTAATGGTTCAATTGAAGTGTTTCCAGTTGATATTGGTGTATGTCAGATTTCTATTGTTTCCTCTATGACACAAATACACATAATATAAAATAATCAACAGTTGAGAGAAAAATCTTTTTAAATTGAAACATTTAAATGTTGTTAGAAATTTGAAAAAAAAATTGTTATCTTCAGGTTGTCTGAACTACTTATACCCCCAATAGCTAGTCTTAAATGATCAAATGCTTATTTTTCAGCCATGGAAAATCAAGTACTGAAAACATTTACATGAAAAATGCTAGGTAAAATGGAGATATGGAGCAGCTGTTGTTTTCCTCTGGTAGTATGTGAAATATAGGATGGAATAGCAAGGGGGTTTTCTGGGTTGCTTCATTTTTTTGCTGCTTGCATTGATACGGCTTCTGCCTTTTCATATATGTAACCAACAAATAAGATAAGCAATTAGGTAGTGAAAGGGCACCTACAAAGACAACCAGAACTCTTGCAATAGAACTTACAAATAGACAAGTAGTACAGGTCAGATCTTTGGACTTTTCTTAAACTGAAGGACAGAAGAATTCCCTCAAACTCCATATCACCCAAAACCAAAGAAACCAAGTGATAAGGAAACTACTGAGTAACAAGGTAATTCTTTGAACTGCATTGAATTTGTTGCCTAAATCATATGTTCTATTCTGATAAATAAATCTCCCGGTTGACTGACAACAGTCTTGTCTCTTTTGATACGGGAAAAAGTCGCACCAGAACTCCTAATTCATGTTAACTAATGACAACAGATGTTGTCAGACTGCTGCAGCCTAAAATAAATTAACTGTGTCAACATGTTCCATGGAAGCAAAATTCTGCCTCTTGAAAAGTGAATGTAGGTTTCTGACAGTAAATAGCAACAGATTCAAGAAAATTGGCTGATTAGAAAGAAAATGGGATTAATTTTACTGCATGTCTATGATTATAGTGGTAACCACACACTGAACATAGAAACACACAGATCCAAAGATATGAAAAGTTTAGTTGTCAACTGTGTACATAATAAGTGTTACTTTTACCTTTATAGTTCATCCTTATTCATAAGACAATTTTGAGACATCAAAACTTGGCGCTAATTACTTTCCAAATAGCCTCCAGTGGCAACATAGCTCAGGCCTTTTGAAAACAAAATATACTTTGTCTGACAGTTCTTCCATGCTTGCTACGTGCTCAGAGAATACACAAAATTTGGTATGTATGATATTCCTTTGAAAATACTACCTTGTGCCTGCCACATTTTTTTATAGTTTCAAACCAGTGCTTCTGGCTTGAAACCAAGCTTGCTGCTCTGCTAGCCTACTGAATTACCTCTGATAGCTTTTAAAAGTCAGGTCCAGATTTACTGTTCTCCATTTGTGTGGCAAATTACTTGTTCTGATTGAGAGAAGGCATATCTTTGGTAGTTGTTCAGCCATGTCACTTTCCCAGTTCATTTAATTTCTCTACAGTTTTTAGGTTAGAAAATGCCTCAAAAACTAGTATTGCTTTACAACTGTAATTCAGTGGTAGGGATCTCAGGCTGTTTATGAGTGGATGCTGGCAAAAAGTGAAGACATCCCCTTGCTAATGTATGTAAATTAGGAAAGCAGACTTTGCTGACTTGATCAATAATTTGCTAAAAGAACTCTTACATCAGGGACAATATAAACCCTTTTTAAACTAGGTAATCTTACGGCCCAACATTCTCTGCATGTTGATTGGTTAAAGCTAGACAGCATGGCACATTCTATTTTGCAATACTGTAAGTAGTAAGAACATCACAGAAACAATAAACAAATGAAGGAAATTAGACTTTTCACTTGATTAATTGTTTTGTAGCATTTGCAGAATCAAATCTGTAATAAATGTGTGATATAAGCATATCAAGAATTATTTTCAGGCAGTTTCTTGTGTATCCATCCATTATTGCCTGGGTGCAACACAATAAATGTTAATTACCTCTCACATTTCTAGAGTGAATTTGGTATTTCTGAGTTGGCAAACATACCTGATTAAAATTCCCTACCAGAGCTAAAGGAGGAGATTTGCAAGCTTTCTGGCCTTACCAGTAGCACTGTGACACTACCAATTCAAGCAGGAGGCAAATGTAGCTGTGTCTGAGCCTATTTCCTCCCTTGTTTCCCTTTTTAGAGGGTTACCAAACAAAACTGTTTATTATGAGGATATTTTTAGTGTGCTGAATAACTCTCTTCCAGGCCATAGCCTCTAAGTCACTTTGGCTGTGACATTAAAACTCCATCAGAGCATTACAACTAATAATTGTTTTGCCCTTGCTCTATCTATGGAATTTTTATGGACATGCACATGGTCATGAAAAGCCTTTGTTTGACTTTGTGGCTTTGCACATTGCTGTGAGTACCTCATTTTACATTCATTCATAAATACAATTGTCATGCAGAAATAAGATAATTTTTTCACCTTAGTCCTCTAAGTTGTTAAATCTTTAAAGCATGTTTGAAACACACCAAAACAAGTGTTATTAGGCTCCACAGAAAATGCAGCTATTCCTGCCTTTTTCTTAAAAGCAGATCTGGCAGTGAACATACTGATAACTGTCTTCTTACAAGAGCCTACTTACTTGAGTACCAATTCAGGAAATGAAATATCCGCTTCTTGAAGATTTCAACTTGTGTTTACCTAAAATATGCCCTAGCACACAGGCTATTAGGCAGACATGGCAACAGCGTCCATTCATCCTTCTTAGAAATCTATTTTATGCCCAAAATTTAATGAATAAATTACATTAAACTAATCTTATCCTATGACTTTACCTGTTTCCTGATATTCTGTCACTTCATATATATATACACATTTTACCCACTTAACCTGTATATAAAAAATATTACCTTCAACTGTCTAAAGAGAATGATTAACGCTAAAAAACTGCATTTTAGCAGAGAAATAGTTTTTCATGATTCTTGGCTTAGGTATTGGTAGACAGGAATTGGTAGGTAATTTGACATATATCGTAGCCTCTGTAATGAAATGAGGATGTTTGTCACCAAATCATGAGCATTCATGCTGGTTTCATGGCAAATAATGTTTAAATTGATTGCATATTGCTAGTTTATGTGATCAAAGGCTCATTTCCACCAACCCAAAGGAGCTCGGAGGAACAATGACTGCCAAGGGGAATCCCTGAGGTGGCTCCTCCCTGGGCAATCCCAGGGGAGCCTCAGCTGTAGCCCTGGGATGGCATCCACCAAACTCAGCCAGCAGGAGAGGCTCCCTTTTTCACCTTACAGACTGAAGAGGGAGCTTACTGCCCCTGTGGGCATGACATTGAATATGGGATGCCAGGAAGGTCCTTTTGATTGAGCCAGACTTATTCTGGGATGTTCAGAGCAGGGACCAAAGACATGGAAAGAGGTGGACTGGGGAGGTACAAGTGTGGGAAGAAGGGATTGAAAGGAACTAGCTGTGTATAGGTAGGGTCCTGGTCAACATGCTTGTCTGGTCATACCCTGTACCTAATCTCCACAGCCTGTCCTACTTCTCATTAAACTCCATTTCTAACTGTTTTCCCAGTTGCAGGCATCTCTGTCCTGTGTGCACGTGTGCGCCTGGGGATTTGAGTGCAGCAGCTGGAGTGGGACTAGGGGTCTCAAGGACCTTTGTGTCTGTGGTGGGAAGAACTAGAAACACCAGAGCATGTGTGCATTGTGTGCTGATGTATGTGTCAGTGTGTCTTCACTGGGTGCATCAAGCAGGACTAGCCAGCAAGTCGGACAAGAGGCTTGGTAGGGAGGTATTGGAGTGGTCAGGGCTGGATCCTGAAGAGACCGGAGGGTCTGAGAGTTGGATAGTGGAGGGACCACAGGATCCATGCCAAGTACTGGAGAGACCACGGGGTCTGGGGGTAGGCTACTGGAGGGGCCCTAGATCTGAACTAGCTGTTGATGGGACCCATGGTTGCATGTGTGTGTGTGCCTGTGTGTGAGGCACCTGGGAGACCAGGGGAGCCAGGGCCAGCTATTGAACCGGCTGAGTGTATAAAGCTAGTTAGTGGAGGGATCCATATGTATAGATGTATGTACATATGTACATATTTTTTATTAACAGGTTTTCATCCTAACAATCACTGTAGGTAATCAGAATTTGGCTGGCCATATGTATAACGATGTATGTATCATGTGTATATGCCTATTGACGAGAAATAATTTAGACAACTGAGGTAAGTGTCTAAAATCGAGGGGAATTAATCTAGACTTTTTTTGACATGTTGATCTGTACAAACGCATATAAATTGTAAATATGTGAGCTGAAAAGATAGCCATTAAAATCTCCACAAAAAAAATGTATATTTGTAGTACCTTTCTCTAGAAAACTGGAAGTCGGAGTGCACCAAGATCATAAAAAAATAATAAGCTGTGGAACCGTCAGGTTTGGAGAAATAAATATACACTATTCTGGATGTAATTTATTTGGCAGCAGCAGGTAATCTGAAAGACAATATAGCCTAAATAATTCATGTGTACTGAGAAAGCAGGTTTAATTCACCTCAGGAGAAGCTGTCTCAGTTGCAGCCATTAAGCCTGGCTGAGTTCAGCCCTGTGTGCTTCTAGTATAGCTGCACGTTTATTCTATTTCAAATTCTGCATCAGTCTGAAGATAACCAAGCAACAAAGAGCCCACCTGGAAAGCCTGTTCTTTCGTACAGGCTATCAGCATCTTTATATCCTGCTTGCTTTCCTGGGGCTTTCAGTCACAGTGAGGTACAGTAGTTACTCTGGGGCCCCCAGTACCTGTGTGTGGCACGTACACAGTTGTCAGCCTACATTTTGCGTGTCTTGGCTTTGCTTTCTGGCGGAGGGTGGTACTTTCCTTCATGAAAATGGAGGAAGACAACAAGCAATGAAGCCATCTTTGTTCACGGTGTGCCTGCGTTCTGCCTAGTTGTTCTCTCCCTTGGATGAGGAAGCAATAAAAACTATTTTTATTTTTTAAATCCTGCACGTTTTCAGCATTCCAGAAATGAAAAAAAAAAAAAAAAGACTGTAAATATGCTCAGACTAAAATATACTAGGATGGACCCCAGTGCCAAACAATTCAAGATGCTAGAGGAAATTAAATGGATTGCTACAGCTGTTTTTCTAGTAGTTGTGGCCATTTTCCTTCTCTGAATGGGTTACTCAAACAACAAGTTCATCCTTTTAGCCCTGAAGGTAGACTTTAAAATATCAATCTTGTACTTTAGAACCCAGCCTGGGCTGGATGTTTTTGCTTGGAAATTAAGACTGTCTGTTAGATCCTAAGAGAGAACTTGAACCATGTAGTTCCTTGATATGGCTTCATGTTTTACAGGAGGTCTTTGCTGAGAGTTCTTATCTCATTTCACAGTTGTTAGAGCTCTGATCACCAGCTGTGCTTGTGACACAGATTGGAGCTGATAGTGCTGTGATCAGCAATGGCACAAGGCAGTTAGTAATGATCAGGCTGCTCTGCCCACCGGACTCACCGGTAAAGGAAATTGTGAAGAACAAAGGTAGGTGATGGTGTTTTGAATTTGCACAAGACTGAGCAATGACGGGACATAGTCTTCCACATCCTTTTTGTTCCCTTTCATTCCTCTTGAACAACTCTGTATCTAATCTTATATCAGTTAAGCAAGGAATATATATATAGCATGGAATATATATATGTAGCATGGAATTTTGAACTGTATAAACAACATAACCATATGATAATAAATTCTGAATAAGGTTTGATGTAAATGTGCATAATTTTGGATAATCTATACCAGTTAGTCTATTGAATTTACCAAAATGCTTTAGGAGATGTTTTGAAGATTGTATATCCATAAAACTAATAATGCTTTAGGAGATGTTTTGAAGATTGTATATACATAAAACTAATAATCAACATGAAAGGATTGTTTAAATTGACCGTTCTTTTCAGTTCTCCTTACATATTGTTTATTGATTCTCCAGTTCTCCTGTTTTGCTAAGAAGGTTTAAGGGATAAAAGCTAAGTTGGAAATTTGGTAATACATAAAGCCTGAAGTAGGTCTTGCTGGATAACTTTGTCCTGTGCTTTGATGGAAAACAAATGATTGATTTAGTAATAAATAAAATTAACCTATGCATCAATTTCTGTTGTATGATGTAATAGTTTCAGTGTGATTGATCATAGACAAACTAAATAAAAAGTGATGGATTCACTCAAACCTAAGCTGATTGTTACTATCATGAAGGTAGTGGAGTGAACACAGCAGATGGTGTACAGGGAAAGTTCAGAGAAATTTGAAGATAGTTGAGAAGAGACAAGGCACGTCTTTCATTCATGTTCTCATTAGGCTGAAGACAAACATACCTGAGATGGATGTTTGACCCTTTTTTTTCCTCACTTTTTTTTTCTCACTTTTTCTATTTCTCACCCTCATTTATATCTACTGGATGATTTATTTTTTTTACTCCACTGCAGGTGGGGGAAAATAATTAGACTACCATGGGGGATACTAATTTCTTCTAATCTTTTCCCTCAAACTTTAACATCTAAATTTTAATGAGGATCTGTTTGATCCCTCCCAAACTAGAATGTTATATTAAAGTTTTACTGCTTCCAATCTAATTGGTCATTTGGTTATATTGTATGTGCAATGATTTTATACCAATTTAAAATGATCTACTAATAATAAAACTATCAAGGGAAAATTGAGAAGAGAGATGACACAATCCTATCTGAGACTATCTGAGGGATACTGCAGTTCTGCTATACTTGTCATGCTGGTCTCATTCATTGCAGCAAATCATGTCCAAATATCTTTTTTTTCCTACCCAATCGTTACAAAGTGCTGAGTTTGACCACTTATTATGGCATTAATTAGGCCATCACTAAATTTAATATAATCTAGAAAAAGTTTCTTGATGAAAACTGACAGACTGTAAATTCTGAATGTGAGGAGTTTAAAAAAAAAAAAAAGGGCAAGATGAAATTAGACCTTTTATTTATAGTTAGTGTTATGTAAGTCCAAAGGGACATGCATCTATTTCTAGTGGGATTAAACATAGATTGGGAAATGGTTCATTACAGCACTATGCTTTTTTTCATTGTAGTTGTTGTGCAAAAAACAATTTTAACTGTCTTGTAAGTTATGGAATAAAACATACTTAGTTTATATCGAGACAAATATAGGGAGATATGACAGAATCTTGACAAAATATTTCTAACTTCATTTTTCCACCAAAATTTCAGAGTAGTCATCAGCTCAGTATAAATTCTAACGCAGCAGATGAAGCTGGTGTTTGAATTAGCAGAGGAATTTTATTACTCTTTCAGAATGAAGCAGTATTTAAGCCAGGTTATTTAACTATCTGAGATAAGGTTGTTAAAAGCAGCCATGAACCACCACAGAGGTCCAGCCAGGAACACTGAATGAAGCACGTATACTACATTTCTCAAGTGTTCCAGGCTCTTTGAAGGTAGAGGAGAGAGCAGTTACAGTTTTCCTGAAGTTACTTTAACAAGGTGCCATATAGTGTCTAGTCGAAGAAATGATAGCTGATTGTTGCTGGGTTTCCTTATGCCTTGTTGCTATCTGGCAATCAGGATATGCTAATTTACTCTGGGGTAAATCCAAGCACACAAATGGCTCTACTACCTTTGCAACTTGCTTGTAACTTGATCTCAGACTCCACTCAAAAGCTGTAGAACAAATCACTTTGTAGATGTTTAAATGACCAAACAAGGAGCAAATCAGAAGAAAATCAGGCCCACAGGCTGTAAGCAGGCTTGGAAGGTACCTCACCAGGGTCCTGCAAAAGGAACCAAAGTTGAACAACAACAAAAAAACCCAAAAAAACCCCCTAAAACACAAAAAAAGGAAGCAAGAAAAAAAATGTTTCTGGTATGCTTGGCTGGAATTCCTGGAAAATTTAGATTTCTGTTGCTATTGTTCCTGGAAATTTAAAGTGCTTTTGGCTTTCTGAACAAATTGCGTTAAGGAAAGATTTGCTATGTGTATTTGTTATGTACATATCAATATATGACATAATTTCATAAACACTTAAATTCTATAATTCAGTGTTTGTTTTACTGTAATTTGGGTTTTTATTTATAAATTTTACAGGTATTCATCAAAGAATAAACTGTCATCCTTAAATTGCTTAAAGCTCAGAAGCTTTGCAAGTCCTCAGAAAACTGTTGCAAAAGTGATTCAGAAAAGTGAAAATACATAGCAAATGGCAATACCACTGGGTAGCTGCTGTGGCATTTGGAGGATGATAATGTGGAGAAAACTGCTGGAGCACAATTCTTTAAAGCATAGCCTTTGATTTTTTTTAGTGTCCTCGTGAAGAAAATCTGAACTCAGAAATTGTGAATTGTCAGATTAACTGAACGCTTAGACGAAATACTGAATTCAGTTAGATTTGGGGCCATACAAATAAGACTTCTAAATTGTCAGAAACTGAAAAATGAAAATCCCATTGATGGAATTTAACTCACTGAATTGTTTCTGTCCAAAGGGTATGTAGAGTTAGCTTTTTGTCTAGTTTGGTTCTTCAATCAGTGGCAAGAAATTAACATTTCCAAGGACAATCCATTCGATCTTCATCGAAGTATCTGTCTGCAGCCAAAGCTAACTGATATATTTATTTTTCCTGCCCTGAAGCTTATGTAAATCTGATATCTAAAAACTCCAAGGTGTATTCTGAATTCTAACTCTTCACCGTGCCAAAAATACAACATTTTCTGACCTGAATGTACATTGAAAAAACAAAATATTGATAATGGGGGGAAAGCATGCCTAATACATTGTGTCTGGGTGTTACAGATAAGTGATTTCTCAGCACTAAATAGACATTTGTATAGCTAGCTCCACGTATACAGTTATAAAGCAAAAAGAGGTTTTGAGAAAGATTTAGCTTGGTTTTGTATCTTAAAGTTTGAAAATTAAATAGTGCCACAGAAAAGGTAAAATACATAAGTATGCTAGACTGCTAGATTGAATTTTTCCAAAGAAATGAACTGTTATATCATAAACATAAAAGAAACTACTCAGAAACATTCCTGGAAGCTATTATTGGAAACTACTGGAAAGCATTCTGGGGGGACATCATTCTATTTTGTTTTTAAAAGCACAGTGTCTAAACTTCTGTGAAACCACCATAGATTGGAGAATCAAGCTATTTAATGAATTTTTTATTAAAAAATATTACACCAGAAAATGTATTTTCTACTTATAATTGGTCAGCAATATTGCTGGAAAGTAAAGAATATCCTACCTTCAGTATTGTCTCTGTTCGAAGCAATGATGCTAATGGTATAACCTCTTTGACTGAAGAAGGCCTGTCTTATTTTCAAATAATAATAGATAGAGGATATTCCACTGAAACATTATGTAAGAGTATCCTGTCTAATCCATTCAAGTTAACATTAATATACAATGAATAGCGTTACATAAGATAAAAATCAGTGTTAACTGAGTTGGAGTGGGAGGAACTGCATGGTAAAGTTGAGATGTTGTCTCTTAGAAGCTGTGATAGGGGCATTTGCGCAAAATATGCTTACATTGTCTCCACTGAAACAGTCTGGTGTAATGTATGTAGAGTTATGAGATATGCTTTAATTTTTCCAATATTATTCATGTGGTAACAATTAAGCATCCTATTACCACTGAAGAGGAAATAGATTTTTATAAGAAATACAAAGAGAAGAAAAATCTCCTTGTTTAGGTTATATGTGTTCTGAATTTAGAAGAAAAATGGAAAGCAAGAGGTTTTTTTACATTCTATTCACAAAAGATCTTGCTTGTTTAGCCAGTGAGATACGAAATAAACTGTGTGTTACTATGAGATAACACTCACCTCTGGGGCTGTTGCAAAGCAAAAAAAGTACAAATTGCTTTCTAAGGAGAGCTGGTTGCCTTCAAAGAACTTGAGAAAATTGGTGTTACAGTCAAAACCACTTCAAAGTACCTAATTAGGATTTTGGGGATGGGATTAATGAACCATTTTTAAGAAAAAGAATCCATGCTTGTTAAAGCCTGATAGGTATTTTCACTTATTCAAAAAAAGAGTCGTGAAAACATAATGGATGAATTATAATGCGTTTTCTTTTCAAATGTGCCCATATGTATGACTTTTTAAATATACAAAAAGAACATCAAGATTTCAAAGAGGCAAGTGCTCAAAAGTCATGCTACTACAGCACCTTTAATTTACCCCTTGTGCTCATGTCTTCGAATTTCTGTCTCGGTTTGAGATCTTTACTTGTTTTATCTGTAGTGGCACAGTGCTTTATTATTTTCTTCTCAGTGATATTTGATACATTTGAAGACAGTTGTTCCCTCCAGTAAGCTCCTATTCACACCAACCAGACCCAGTGAGAGAATCTTTCCTCCCCAGCCTTTCTATTTTTTAACCATTCTTACTGTTTACTTCTGAATCTCTTGTACATTTATCTTTCCTTTAAAAATATTTCGTAGTATTCAGAGCTGGAAAAAAATGAACCTGTGAACAAGCAGAATCTTATTGACACTGAGGGGAGTGGGTTTTGCGTACCTTACATATGAACTCCTATTTACACATTCCAGTACAATAGTAGTTTCGTTTCTGTTGGCAGTCGTATGACATTGTTGGCTTGTACTCAGCATCTACTCCCCGAGAATTCCCACATATTCCCATGCCAAAGCACTGTTCTGTGAAAAAACAGTTGTTGTCCACCTTGTTTCTGTAGGTGATTACTCCTGTCCTAGGAGGTAGAATATGAAACTTTGCAATACGTGTTTCTGACCAGAGCATTTTACCCAAATGAGACAAGTCCTCTTTGGTATTCTAGCTGTGATATATCATCTGTGCTCACCACATCAATTTAATTCACATCTCACCTTTACTAGTGCTCATTGAAGATTTCAATGTTTTCTATAAAGTTATTTGTGAGAAATATAAGCTTTTTCACTTGAATTAATTTTTTTTTTTTTTTTTTTAGAGTAAGTACTGAGACTGTTCTATGGGAAGAGTCCAACTAGCTGGAGACACCAAGGTTTTCTTTGGTGAGCTGCAGTTGTAGGCACTCTGAGGCACAGCAATCATCCCACAGCAGCCTGTGGTGCTCAACAGCATGTGAATGTATTTCTCCCAGTATTCTTCCTGACTAATGGAGGTGCCAGGGTCATGATTGGCTCATCAATCTTTTATGCTAGTCAGCTGAGAAGTTTTAAGCAGGGGTAGGTCACATCCGAAAAAAAGGCTTTCCAAATAACAGTATCTTTGTGGCTTTCACTGTGTATGTGGATCTATTAACACTTAGCAAAGCTAAATTAATATTATTCCCCATTGCAATGATTCAAAGGACTAAAAGAAAAAGAAGGCATAATAAACAATGACTCAGTCTGAAGGGAATGGACTTTAAATAAAGCATGTCTTATCTGAGGCCCCACAAGCTTTGCAGATTGATCATTCACAGAAATATACCAACCAGCAGCTTAATCTGAGTGAGACAGGTTACAGTCTTTGAGTTAGTAACTGTGTCTTTACTTGTTTGTATTGCCAATGAAACCAAAAGGTAGGATGTTTGTCTTTGATTGTATTGAACAAAATTTAGCCCAACACGATGCACGTTACATGAACTGCTAATTACTGTAATCATGCCAACGTCCAAATGAATATGGCTAAATAAAGAAACAGTTTTAAATATCTGACCTACAGTTAAAATGGGGAAATTTGAAAACCAAGCATATAACATATCATGAAATATATATATGCCTGTCAATATTAATAAGCGTTTTAGTTTTTCATGGATAGCATGAACTTTAAATTTGTTTATTTTAACAGGGTCTGGTTGGTTGGTTTGGGTTTTGTTGTCTGGTGAGTAACTAATTTCCATAAATTCAAAAAAAAAGCTAAATAGTTTTGAAATATCTAAACCTGTTCTTTTCAAGCTTTCTAGTGACATTATTGTGGATTTATAGATAAAATACTAGACTACATGACAGGTACAATCAAATCTGAAAAAATAGTCAGAGAAAATTTTAAGTAATGCACATATGAAATACTCTTTTTTTTTTTGACATGCTTAGCAAGTGAATAATATGTGAGAAAACACAAAAAATTTGTTCTGCAGGTGCATTCTGAAAGACAGGATGACTTATATTTCCCCCAACAAAATGCATAAACTGTGTTTATTTGGGAAAGTAATTATCTAAGCTATGAAGCCTTCAAAGACTGTTTACAAGCTTAAATAGGTTTTTGCTTTGTTTTGTTTTTTTTCTTTTAAAAGTCAGACACAAATTTCAAGAAACAGAGTAATACGTAAATTGCAGGAAAATATATTTGCTTCATTATGTTAACTTTAGACTATTTTAGACTTTCTTACTAAGCCATTCAAGGAAAAAAAACAACATTAACTCTGGTAATCGTTGTTTAAAATTTGGTGTGTATTATGTGTCTGAACTTTTGCCTACTCTTGAGATAATGCTTACATTACTGCATACAGCTGGCAGCAGATGCCGGTAATGACCATAAGAGAAGAGAAAAATAAAATACTTGCAAAAGGTATTTTTGTTAGTAATTCAGAGAAAATCTTCTACTGTGGCAACTTTAAGTTCACCACC
>VXAK01002826.1:0-12227 GCA_013399435.1 Arenaria interpres | reverse complement strand
TTTATTCCCCCCCCCCCCTTTTTTTTTTTTTTAAATCAAGAAGCAGATTCAAATTAACAAGTTTAGTAAACTTTCCTGCTTTGCCCTTGAAGGAAAGTTGTGTGAACTCCAGGGCCAGGTATGGTGTCCAAAAAAGATGAGCTATCATTAATAACAATTACAGAATTTCAGACTCTTTTCTATGTAGCAAAGACAAAGAGGAGGAAATTTTACCCAGTATTATAGACTACCTGAGGAACCTGGAACAGTCAAAAGTTGTTTGTGCTAAAAAATCCTCAAGCAATATTTTCTATGCTCATTTTTAAGCTAGACAATGAGCAGAAAACTGCATGCCTCCTTACCCAGGCAAGCTGGCAAATTGGATCTTGCAAACAAGAAAGATAAAGTGCCATAAAGCAGATTAACAGCATCACAACATTTTAACTGCTATTTCCATTCAGTCCTAGATGTTGCTGAAAGAAAATCTTCCACGATATAAATTTGATTATTTCTATATATGACTGGAATCTAGGGGCTCAGATGTACTTCACTCATTGCTAGATGCAGGAAAACAAATGAGATTTTCAGAGATGAGCGTGTCAATTTATTTTTAAGTATACTTCTGATTTGATGGATGCAACTGGCCTGTTTGACATTGAGAACACTTGTGAATACATGAGAAGGGTGTGAATATACAAATACCTCAACCAAAACCAAAATGTTGCTAATAATTTATATTTTGGCTCTTTAATGTATACTTACTTCTGTGGGAAATTAATGGTCATCCTGTGAGCATCCCAAGCTCTGGGCAGCTGTTGACAATAGGCCTCTGACAATAGTCCAGGTCCTTGACAACAGTGCAGGCCTCAAGGTTACCAAATGGTTAAGTTGCGATTTGTAAACTAAGGAAGCTGGCAGAAAAGGAGTAGCTGTCTTCTGAATGTACTGATAAGTAGGACCTTGAGTAGAGTAAAAAAACCAGAAACGACCGTGTGTGTAAACAGCTAATTAGAGCCAACTATGGGAACATGTAACTAGTTATCACCTGCTAATAATAGTCCACTATAAAAGCATCACCTGGGAATTGTCTATAAAAGCTGAGCTATCTGTGCAATAAAGTGGCATCTACCTGATCATATTGGTTGTCATGTATGGTGTCCGAAGCTTCCACGTCATTATACTTCAGAAAAAGTTAATGATTGATCACCTGCATTTCAATGCTGGTTAAACACAAAACTCACAAAAATTACAAATACCCTACATTATACACCTGTCATTATGACCCTGGTATATGCATGGCAGCATGGCAAACCAGTATAGATTTGCATATTTTAGTATATAATTCATTAGCTTGGTATCATACAATGTACTGCTTTCCAGTTCGCTAAGCAAAAGATGTAAAGTTTATAAGGTGCAGGATCAGAGACTGTCCAAAGGGACCTTGCCTTCTTGGCAATGAAACCAATGAAAGATGTTTCTTAATGTGTGGACATTAAGAAGGCTGCCAACTTGCTAAAGTTGTAACTGCTAAATGGGAAGGCCTTATGGGATTAACTATTTAATTTTTAATTCCTAGTTATGAGTGTCACATAAAAAACCTGAAAATTTACATGAGGAGTACCTTCTCCAAAAGAAGTGTTTTTCATTAGTTGAATATACATCAATCAGGTGAGAGTCCCTTTTAAGAAGATAGCATACATAGCACAGAAGGTAAATGTGCATATGTATCCTAAATGTGTAATTGTTTTTTCACAGGGTTTTTTTCCCTGTCTCTATCTTTAACCCTTACTGAATTACCGAGTATACTGGATAATATTTTCAAAGTATTTTCTGAAGACATTTAAAATTATTTTCTTATATTATGGGCGGGACAGTGGTGGTCTAGTTTGTAAAAATTCTTCCAGATAATTGGATCAATGACAAGTCTTTCCTCGCCCTCCTGTCTTAGCATCCTGCCGTAGCCTCTGGGGTTGGAATTTATCTCATCTAACTTTAGACATCTAAAATTTATACATCTAAGTATGAGATGGTCACCTATGCCCCGCTCATGGTCAATGGAGAGAAACATGCACCTCCAGAGGACTATTCATCTGACCTGTCTTACATGGCTATAGCACAAGACAAATGGCTCTCTCATGCCTATTTCTCTTCACTGACTCTAAAAAGAGATGCATGTGAGTACAACAGACTTAGATGTATATTCTTTAGATGCTTAATCTAGGCCAGATGTATTCAACTTTAGATTCTCAGCTAGTTTCTTTATTTGTCTTTATATTCATTTATTCAAAATCAAATGTTTTCAGCTGAAAGGACTGAGAAAGACCTGCCATATAAAACCATACAAGATTTGAGTTTTTCTTGAAGATGTGCATTGACATTCTCATCACTGAGAGAAAAATCTGAACCTGGATCTCCTGACTCCCAGGGCAGTTTCTCTCTGGTGGTACACTGAATATTAGGCATTGGGTTATCTAACTGACTCATCTCTGAAGCCTATTTTGAGAAAGGGGTTGACGACTGTGGTTTCAAAACAGGAAGATGGAACAATAGCATTTCCTAAGAAGAATCTTTGGAAGCTTACAGATCTAGTAGGGTCCTGGATTTTCCTGAGGTTTATTACAATTTGTTGAATACTATCTTATGAAAAGTGATTTTGTGAATCTTGTTTTTTATGAGTTAACATCAAATGTTTGTTAGTTGCTTTACCTTGAAATGTGTTACTGAAAAAAACCCAATTGCTCCCATGCTGAGTTTCACACTGACACTGAATATTACAACCATGAACTCCTCAGGTGTAGAAATATCTTTACCGAGAATTCTTTTTCTGTTATTAGATATTCAATTATACTCCTGGCCATAAAAAAAATGAGTATATTTTCTCTTAATAGCTATTCACTTGCTCATAAACTGTTTTAAACTGTGGTGATCTGGTTTTTATTCCAGTTGAGAGGCTATCACACCTTGTATAAGGTGTGTAGCTGTTATTTTAATTTCCTAATAAGGGGAGTTTGTTGTTGGAAATAAGCAGTACAGTTAAAAAAAGCAATGTAAGATGGAATTGTTAACTCAACTAAACAACTGCCACTGATGATCTGATTTCTACATTGGTGAAATGAATGACAAGGCTCCCACTAAGTTCAAGTAGACCATAATTTGGAAGGAATAACATCATGATTAAATATAAACAAACTTAGAGCTCCTAATAAAATAATTAGAGTTGTCAGTAGCAATTTGGAGTAGTGCAATGACGTATGTTTTGTCTGATGATGAAAAGTCTCAATGGCATAAATCAGTAGTTCATCAGGAACAGATAAGTTTTCCTATTTAGATTTTTCATAATGTCCTTTTGTTTAGCAGGCAATTGATAGCTCAACATGTTGTCATCCTGGTCTTTGAGAGATTTGGCATCCTATAACATTTGGAAAAATTCAACATTAACAATTAATCAAATTAAACATGGGCAAGAATGGACTACGGACCATTAGCCTGGTGTGCTTTTAATGGAATTTAAGTTTTAGCTGTATATGAAATACATTCAATGAATATTGAGAATGAGTAATGGTGTGTTCACTTTGTGAAATAAACTCATTATATTCCATAACCCACGGTGAGTTTACAGCCACATAAAAGATAGATTTTTATCATAGAGATGGCACCTGAAACAAGGAAAAAACTATTGACTGTATGAGATGAGGCACTTGGAGAAATTACAAGTGATTGACTATTAACATGTTGTCATAAAATCCACCCCTAACAACTGAAGAATTCACTATTTTAATCAGAGAGGGAAAATTAAAGAAGAATGAGGCTGTCAGTATCTACTGCAACATAAATCACTTCAAAGTAACAAATTAAGCAGAAATAATTGCTAATCTTTGCTCAAGCTGTTTTTATTGGTGATCTAAATTAGTCTAGATACATTTTTTTTTAAGCTTCTTGTGTTTCTTCACACAGTAATCTTGGAAATCCTTTATTCAACCTACTAGAGGAGGTTTACTTCTAGAGGAATTCAGTTTTGATATTCAGTTCAATACTCAGGGACATTATTCAAGCCATCAGATGCTCTTGCATAAATGTTCTTTCCAGCCTCACACTAAAACTTGGCCGCCACTAGTTCTTAGATAAATGACGCATGCAATGTGTAACTACGTTGCTCCAGAAATCCTGAGCAGGCATTTGCTGAGGAGTGGCTGCCTTGATTACAGGAAAGATGAAACGATTGTTAATGCTATAACCTCTTAGTGTTACCCTGGGCCCTAAGGCTTTTCATACTAGATAAATCCTCTTTCCTCTCTTTCAGTGTCTTTGAAACAATGCACCTATGTAGAGCATATTCACACTGTCTGCTTCAAAAGATGGTGTGTCCCTGCAGACAGGAATTAATTAATTAATGTCTACAAGAACCATTTCTTTCTAATAATTATATTTCCTCTTGCCCACTGTGTCAAGCATCTGGCAAACACATGTTCAGACTTGGCTTGACCACTTACATCACAGTTGTGTGGCTCTGTTCAGTTTTCAGTCATCACAGAACTTCGAGTTTGCCCTTGCTAGAATGAGTGGAAGTCTATCTTTAGGTACCCACTGCTCACTACAGTTCAAAAATAAAGGTGTCATACAGTTTTAGCGTTCCCACTTGTGTTGGTACATAAAAAAAATATGTCTCCACAGAGGAAAGGTCCAAACCCAGGTTATTTGAGAAAGGAACCTAAATTAGAATGTGTTTGGTCTGGATCTGTTGCCATATATTCTTGCAGAACCTTTACTGTCTATATTGAAGTGGTATAATTTATTTAATAATATAAACAATTAGAAAAGCAAATGTTTTTCTAAAGGTTATTTGAGAATTTACCAGATGCCTCTGTGTTTACAACATATCTTTAACAGGAATCTTACTCAATCTAGAGCAGAGAGAGATCAAAGAACTTGTGCAGATCTTGCCTTCTCTCTAGAATTCAAGCTAAGCTAAGTACAAGAATGTACTGACTGAGGTAAAATTGAAAGATTTGTTGGAATTTATCATGGACTTTGCCTTTGACACAAGACATTGATTTACAAATGAGGTCTTTCTTGATAAACCTGATAAAGTATATCAAACCAAGTAGATTTGTATGATAATTCAGCTTTTTTCAATTCAGTACTGAAAAAAAAAAAGAAAGCGTTTTCCTTTCCGAGGAAGATTGCTCTAATCATTCATATAACCTAGAGTAGGCATCTTGATGCAAACTCATTTGTCGCTCAATGCCTAAAAAATTAATAATATATTACATGTCCTTTAATTTCGTTACAGATTTAGACTTTATGAAAAAGAAATTATAAAGATTCGAAGATAAAAGCCAATAGAAGATACATCCATTAGTGCTCATGTACTTCATGTACTTCAGTTTTGATCAATTGCTGGCAAAAATAACAGGGAAAGAGAAATTAAAAAAACCAGAAGAGGAAGATAACACGAGTGTCTTGGTTTACTATAATATGGCCTTTATTTTTTAACTAGACAATGGAATGAAACAGACTGTAAAATCCACTATATAGGGTCCATTTTACTTAGTAAAAATTGTACAGTCAGTTGAAAGAGCAGCTGGTGACATTGTAGTCAATGCTCTCCAAAAGCTAATTGAGAATGATAGGAAAAAAAATCTGATGTGATATATAGCTGCACAGATTTCCGTCTCACCCCAGACACTCATTACACACATCTGTTCTTCATTCCCAATGAACAACACAATTCCTCTGAGTTTCTTCCAAAGAAACTCATCAATACCCCAGAAGACAAAGAGGCGTACGTGCAACACATGTTGAATTTTATCCACCCTGGATTAACAGTTGCTCTAATCATTACCAACATCCAATGTAATTTTAAGTACATATCAATGTACATTTTTCCATTAAATTTAGAAATATTTTTAGGACGTGTGCTATTGTGGTGCCCATAACATGAAGAATGATGTTCATAAATAAAGGGAAATTGTTGCAATGAAATAGTTTGCAATCTAAACGGTACAGCAAATAAAAATGTTGATTTAAATCTGTGTTTTGAAAGAACAGAATCCATTTTGATAAGTTGGTGGGGTTCTAAGGGTTGATGTCATATTCCTGAATATTTTTCAGTGTTTAAATTCTCACAGAGTATCTTATATTCATTGGGATATTAAATCAAGCAGTATGTAAAAAATTAAGAAAAAATACTTTCACTTCTCACATTTTCTCAAAGGTCATATGTACTGAGTATTAATTTATCATTTGGTTGTTAATCTAGTAGACAGCTTTGAGGATTCAACAAGTTGTGTTCGATTAAACTTCCTTTTTAATGCACCATTAATTGTATTTTTTGTCATTTGATATTAAAAGTCAGGTTTTCTACTTGTACACGCTCATGGAGTCCTGTCCAGATTGATTTGATGCCATTTTATGCATGCAAAGAATCTGGCTCACACAAAATGGAAATTACTTTTTTCCTTTATATAGGATTCCGCCATTTTGCAGTGTAATGGGAAACACCGTAGCATTCTTTTCTAGAAACGTATGTCTTCACAACTAAACATGTCAGGTGAAATGCAGTCCAGAAATTGAAGTAGGCTTGTTTCCAAATACTCGTCTCCGCCATCAGACTGTCAGTAATTGGGGTTAATTGTAATGGGAAAGTTTTCCTGCGTGTGGCTTTTGGAGGTACTAGAGCTCAAAGATGCAGGGCTGTCCTCTCTCTCATACTGAACACGACCTAGAGTTGTCTCCCATCTCTCACCCCTTCACAGCTGGGCCTGTACCATAACTGTTTGCACTGCTGTATCATCTCCCTGCAATTCTGTAGCTTCACCTGTCTGACAGCTTAATAGACCTATTCTGCAATTTACCATTAATTTTGGTAACCCTGTTGGTCACAGATATAGAATAGAGGCTTGCAGATATGAGGCGGAGGCTTAGGGTGCTGCTTTGCAGCTTTGAGTGCTGTAAATGAGTGTTACTATAATTCATGCTTCTAATTTCTCTTTAATGTCACAGCCTCTTCCCAGTCAAATGAACTGTCTGAACCAATTCGATTCTTTTATTCTTTCCATAAAATGACATAATGCATAGGTTCTTGTATTTTGGGAGGAAAGAAACTTGAGAATTCCGTAGAGCAATGGTGGATATACTGTATGACATTAACAAGACAGTACTTAAACTCCTTTAGGTATGTGTAGAGGAGCATACGCCCACTATTGGATATTTACCATCACCACTGCACCATAATAAGAAATGATGCTCTGAAAAGGAGGCCCAGAGGAGTAATCTCATGTCAAAAAGTGATGAGAACTCTTATTCCAAATACCAGGAACACCTCTGAGACTTAATTTTTCCTCCAATGTAATGTGAGAGGCTAGTTAATGCATTATATTTGCCATTGCAACCTTACACAGAAAATCTTTGAACAAATTCCTTGGAGGTATAAAAGTGACCAGAATTAGTAAATTATAGATTGTTTCACTGGGAAATACAGGTATGAGCAGTGCTTCCAAAGCATACAGACAATGACACTGGTTTTCTATACATCAAAGAAAGTGTTTTATATGTGTGTGCGACTGTTCCTTCTTATATGCTAAAACTGTGGAAAAGTCCAGAATCGAAATGTTTATCTCTTCAGTCATTCAGTAAGAGTTAAAAGAATAAACCAAAACCCTATGTTGTCCTAAGGATTTTCAGTCATTTAGAGATAAGTTAATTATCCTGTCTAATTCAGTAGGGCTCTAAAATTCTGAAGAGACTGCATTACTTACAGTGAATGCTCATTTACTAACATCTACAGATACATTTCTAACCCAGTTTACCACTGATAATTATGTTGGACTGAAAAGACAGAGCAGTGTTGTCCCTTTTGTCTGGTAAATGTATAGGAGAATGCAGAGTTTTGAAGGAAGGCAGCTCTGTTTCATCCCTGGGTAGCTAGTGTCATCAACAAGCAGTCTTACAATGCCCATGAAAAAGATAAATCTTAACACCCTCATTTTACAAGCGAGTCCTCCTACGATAATATCATTGTGTCCTATTACTAGGAACACTGAAAATGTTACAGCACTGTTTGACAGAGCATCTTTGTTCTGCTGTACTCTTCAACATATTCTACTGAGAGGCAGAATGATAAAATCCTAATCATTTAACCTTATAAGGTTATGATTTTATGTTTAAAGTTTCCACCACCTGTCAAGCGTGGTTGTTGCTTGGTAATCTTGGTTTTCTCATTTTGTGTCTTTTTGATAATTTCCATTTTACTTGCGCAAAAAGGAATCCTGAACTTTTCCTTGTCCTGAGTCACCAGCTATCTCCCACAGATCATCAGCCCTCCTCTCTTCATACAGAGTAGAAGAAGGATTTTCTTCCTTGTCTCATGTTTTTTGTATTATTTCTTTGATCACAGAGTTGTGAGGTCCATGAAGAAAAATTGGTAAAGATTTTAGCAAAACCACTGAACATAAGAGAAGCTTTGTCTATGAGTACTGAAAAAAAAAAAGAAAGCAATAGCAGGACAGGCTCTGGCTGTGCCAGGCCTAACCAAGATAACTTTGTTATGTGGCTGACAAGGGGTAGACAATTCAGAGTAGCGCCTGTCTTAACAGGGTCCCAAACTCAAATACCACAATGACAGCTAAAGCTTGAACTGTTGTTAAGAATCTTCTAATAAAGCCTACTGCATATCTTACAGGCAGCAATATGGGTGCATGGTGATGGGCTTGGGAGCCCGCCAAGCCTTAATTACAGCCTGGGCTGCAGGATCTCTGTAACAAATAAATTAACATGCCTCTTGCTGACTTTCTGTTCTCTGACCATTCATAATCTCTTACAACATATTATTAGAGTAATACCTCTAATTTTTTTTCTCAGTGGAGACATCCACAAGTGGCCTCATTCCTTCAGATTTCTTGTTTGGAAGTTGTTTAATGCTTGAAATAGGATATGATTTTCTTGGTTTCAGTAGCAACCTTATTCTTCAAATGGCAAATATACAGCAGAATGTTAGCTGATAAACACTTATGGTAGGATTCAGTTCCCAAAACATGGGTTTCTTAAATCACTTTAGATGCCTCAACTATCTGCATGGGGCTGGAAAATATGACACAAGGACCTTTAGCAGACTTGATTTTCTGGAGCAAAATCTGGTGGCCAGATGAGAAACTGCAGAGCAGCTCAAATTGCAGCAATGCCTATATTCAGAAAACTGTGTCTCTCTTCTGATGTCCGATCTCTGCTTGTGAATTCATGGAGATCGATAAATGGCAATCCTTTATATACTCCCAATCTGAGATGCTATCATCAACACGCTTCCATTATAATCTGTTTCCTTCTTTCCCTCTTTAATTTTTGGAAGTAGCAGTTCTTCAGACAGATGGGAAGCTTCTTGCTCTGGCCAAGCCTGTTTTTGAAAATATTCTGTGACTGTAACCAGTTGGGTCATAAAGATGTTTGAATTGTAAGCTCTCTGGAGGACTTTTCCATAAATTATCTCTAGTTTTTGGCTTTTAATGGGCTAATGTGTACATATTCTTCTTGAAAACAAACCAACAGCCTAGCTGACCAAAAGGAAGGCTAATACTCCTTCAGATACAGCTGGGAAAATTCCATTCTTAAGCACTGGTTTCATCATCTATCCACAGTTTATGAAAGACAATATCTATATTGGATAGTTTATCTTTTTCCCCAAATCCGTATGTTAAACAGAGCCTGATTTAACTCTGGGGTCCTTTTGGACATCTTTCTTTAGGCTTCCAGCTGAATTGTCAGTGTATTGGCATCAGAAAGTCCTCTTGCTTCCCACTACTACTGCGATTCTGTTATTCTGCAGTTATAACAGGGCTGCATCACTGCAGCTGACAGGGTTATGCCCTTTATTTCTGGACTTCCAGATGTAAACTATTACTTTTTTTTTTCCCCATCTAATGGAAATAAATCTAATTTAGAAACTACATCAAGATGGCACAACTGAAAATTCCCTTTCTCTTTCTTTCAAGATTTGATATGGGGTAGCACCACCCTCAAAACTCAGTGAGTGTAAGCCTTTGAATTCACCTTCCTTCCAGATTTCTGTATTTGTTTAGGCTTACAGGATGCAAACCTTCTTTAAGGAGTAGAGATGATAAAATTTTGCTGTTCACATCAGACAGACTCTTGTGAGAACTGTCCTCTGTCTTCCAAAGGAAAAGAATGGCTCGCGTATTCACTCTGCTCTCTGTGAAGTAACTAAAGATTTTAATATTTGCACTTTCGTGATCAATGAATGGGCTGTGAATAATTGTCCCTGGGTCTGACTGCACAGTTGAACACAAAATTCATGTAGATTTTGTTACAATAGAAGCGTTTTCTGTAACTTTACAGAGTCTGCGTATCAAAGATGCACATCCTACCAAGTTTCTATTTAAAGGAGGTCCCTTCCTCATCATAACAAGAATTAACTAATTGAGTTTCAACTCAATAAATCACGTAAATGTATAACTCTGGAGAGAAACCAGCTACATTGATATAAGTTAAAGGCCACCCTAGCCCTCCTTTGGAATAAGAAGAAATAAAAGAAATTGGAAACGATGTGCAATAGCCTAGAAACGAAGACAACGCAAATCTTAAATGTGCCAGGTACTGTAAGTATGTTTTCTTCTCAGATATCAAAGAGATATCAGAAAACAGATGTTGGTTTGAGCTTCCTTCTCTAATAAGTCAACTACTTATGGTTTTAATTTTGTATAGACTCTGGTGAACCATTTGTTCATTCTAGTCAAGGACAAATATCCTATTGTTTACTTACTTTCCATAAAGTAAAATGCGGCCTCAAGACAATGAGAAGAGGATGTTAGGATAATAATCTTGTATTTCTTGACTAGAAAATGCTGGTTCAGGTTTTTGTTAAATTAATATGATGGGATTTATGCAAATTGAAAGAATTTTCTGTATTGAACACATTCTCAGATCATTTGACAATACAAATTTGCTAGTTCTTGAAAATTAGGCGTACTGCTGTGAGTGAGCAATTAGATATAATTGGATAGCAAATTAATGGGCTGAAGAGCTTAAAAATAGTGAAGAAAGAATATGGCCCAAATGAATTACAGTAAAACAGACAGATGACAAAATGAGGTATGTAATACTTAGTCATTTGCAAACATTTTAAAACACTAATTTTTCTTTAATTCCTATAGAATGTTCTTTTATCTATTTAGTAGGAAACACGTGATTTTTTAACTACTATTGTATTCTTTGCAGGCATTTCAGCTGAAAGTAAGAGTCTGATATATCTCTCTGTGTGACTTGCATGAAAAATGAAGCATATTTCTTGCAGATGCCTGAGCACGTATGTCTCTGTGTATGGCTGTGCACATGTGTGTGCACACATGCATATGCAATCACTTAGATTTCAGTGTTGTGTCTCTTCCAGCCCCCATATATATGCCCTAAATTCTACCTCCCTCAGTAATGTCTGCATTGCTCTAAAAAAATTACTATATACCTATTGCTATTTTGCTTGGTTAAAATTGTTCATATGTGCTGCATAATAATTTAGGAAGTGTTTGCCGCTGGTGGTGAACCAGTAACCTATTTCAAGATTTTTTTCCTCTCGCTGTAAATGCAAAAAAGTTTTACTAATATTTTCTGCTAGATAAGAAGGCATTTTTTCACAGAAATTTCTCTTTCATTTTTATTTTCTTTTCTGTATTATTTCAAATGCTAGTAGATAGAGAAATAACCCTGAGATACTGCAAAATTTCTGGGAAGATTAATGTTGTACCTTTCATAATAGACTGTTTATTAATAGAAAATAAAAAAAAAATAGTACACAATGCTGAGATACAGGGAGACGTATAGCATCCAAAATCAATGTGTACAGATATGGGTTATGAAGCTGATCCAAGTCAGAACTGCCTTTTCAGTTGACTGAGCAGTGCCAATAGTCTAATCTAATACCAAATTGGCAATAGCATTCGGAAATGCAGAATAAACATGATACCCAGAAGGGTCATTCATGTACATTCACACACATTCATGTTCGTACATGAGTAGAGCAGGATATATTTTTTATTTTCATACTCTCTGGGTATTCTTCCACTGAGTTACCTTATATTGTCTTCCTCAAAGGAGGGGTTGATATTTCTCATACAATTCACTTCTGTGTCTCTTTGTCAGATAGTAATTTATTCATCTGTATGCAGTTGCTTTCTAGAGCCATGGTTGCCATTAGTCCTGGACACACTGCAAAGATGAACAAGGGAGAAAATAAATTCATTTTG
>VXAK01002816.1:0-10403 GCA_013399435.1 Arenaria interpres | reverse complement strand
AGGAACAGTTTCTATTCAATTAAAAATTTGAATTAGAAAATGTTAATAAGTATGCATACGTGTATTTTCTAGAAGCAGATATAACATAATGGTTTGTTATGAAGCGAGTGAATTATATTTTTCTCTTTAAAGGCAGAACATTATTTCAGCTGCAATGCAACTGATTCCTTACCCCAGAATCTTCCTGCTTGAATTACTTCACATTTTGCTATTCGAAAACAAAGTATAGGGCTCTTAATCTTTATATGCTTATATACTATAAACACCTTAAAGTAACTTGGTTGTTAACATCTGAAATGGCCCGTTAATTAATGGTGTCTTAAAAGCTTTTAAGAACATAAACATGAAAATGCCCTGTGTATTGTATTTGGATTTGTGGTACTGTCTGTTTTTAGGTTGGTTTATCGTTGTTTTTAAATCCACACTAGCTTAAATACTAAAATATACTTTCTCACATCATTTGAAGTAATATTTAGTATCTGTGTTCAAAACAGTCACAGGCAGTACGTGGAACACACTTCCAAGCAGTGCAGCTTGACCAGGACACTGCAGAAAATGCATGTTATTGGGACCTAGGAACTTGATCTGTAAAAGGAGTCTTTATTCCAGATTTTGCTTTCTCTTCCCATGTCATAGTCATGGCATATTATTCCTGGATTCCTTGTTCACTACGTGAGTGTTAGATGCTTTGGATGAAATGGTTTACATAGGGATGTAGTTGTAAAATCACAAATGATAAAGACATAGTAGTGGGAAAGAGAACTATTACGGATCTTCAGGGGGGGAAACATTAAAGATGTTCCCGTATAATAGGTCACCTGAACTGATTTCTAAACAATATTTTACACCAATGAGGTAATAGGAGATGAATCCCAAAGGGCTGATGACCTCAGCCTGCAGCAGTCCAAGCGTCACCATTCTCAGTAATCTCAGCTGGGGACAGATAAAATGTCATTTCAGGTATCAGTCCTCCTTTTAGTAACAAAATCCTGTAGGGAAACATGGGAACAGTAAGAACTAGATTTTCTTTTTTAGTCATTTATCTTTATAGAAACAGAGAGGTCCTTGGCAGTTAAAGATTTCTAGGGTCGATTAAGGTAAGGAGTGATAGGCAAATGTAAGCTTTCTTTTTGAAAGACCACCTTAAATCAGTTTTAACAGAAAAATAGTATATCTAAAAATCATTTTATATTATGCAGCTATGTATGCTTACAGCCACATACCATAAACTGGGAGTGAATTATAAAGATAATTTTATTTATCTTGCATTCATAAATGAGAACCAGATTTTGCATTTATCTGATTCAAATGAAATCTCAGCAAATAATTGATTCTTTAGTTTGATCATGAAAAATCAAAACATGTAATGTTTTGTATTAATTCAAATGACAATAAGTTCTTGAAGGAACAAACAATTTCTCGAAAAATATTTGAGTTGAATAAGATTTTTTGTTTCATCACATGGAAGCAAGTCTCACAGTTATGAGATTGGAGTACATCTTGACTCTCACAGCTCTTAAGATAAATGGGCTAAATACACTCCACCCTGAGTCTTGAGAGATCCTGCCTAGGAAGCTGCAGGTCTATTACTAAGTGTTTTTTAAAATTAATTAACCAACTTGAGTGATGGTTGACACACAAAACGCAAATTAACTACTAGCATTTAAGGAGAGTGATCAAGGCAAGAATAAACCTCAGGAACATGCAAAGCTTTAGAACAAATTCTGGAGGGAGGAATAGTTGAAGTCATAAAGGTAAGTAAGGACGAGGTAAATTCACACTGGGATTTTAAAGTTACTTCCTGCTGGATTATCAAGTATCTTTCTTTGTTTAGAAAATTGTATATATTATCAAAAGATGGATAATCTTACCTATCACTACTATAAGTTTGCCAAACTGATACAGCCTTCCAATACAAGTAGTAGGATCAAGAAATTTAAAGAGATTGCTAATTTTTGTAGAAGAAATCAAGGAAGAGGGGAAATTATAAAAAGGGTAGCAGGCTGGACTTGAGGATATAATGCCATCACATGTGTTCGTAACTAGAAGAAGAAGATTTGCAAGAAATTCTAGACAGGTCTCAAACTAACTCTTGGAGAGTTTCAGGGGTACATATGCACTCTGAATTTTTCATAGAACTTACTCAGAATCACATGAGTGAACAAGGGAGGACAGCACTAGATAAGTGCTGCAAAGAAACTATGGGGAATTAAACAAGAGCATTACAAAGCACCTTCATTAAGACAGCTGGAGAGTAACAAGAGATGTCATGTCTGAGTCACTTCAACATTGCATGTGTGGGGATCTGTTCTTTTGACAAATTAACTCCAAATACTTCTTGAACCCTGACTACAATGCAATAAGAATATGTTGTAGTTGAGGTGGAGAGAGATGGCAACTGTTTGTGATTATGAGAAACTTCATATATGTTGAAAGAAAGTTAGGTTGAAAGAAAATTAGTTGAGGTAGAAACAGACCATAAATCTTAGGATGATGTATTGCAGAAAATTATCATGAAATCGCACAAGTGTTTGTTAAAAAAAAATACACATCTGATGAGAAGCTTCTTACACCTGACTTGTTTTCAGGGATGCCTGTAAGTACTGAAGGCAAGGACCAGCAATAAGAGAAGTATAAATGACATGTATGTTGCCCACTTGCTAAACGCAGTTAAACTAATTCACATGAGAAATAAAATGGCCTCTCTTTTGTAAAACTTAGAAAGGAATGGTTAGATAAATAGGCAGCAAAGAATGCATTGAATATGAAATTATATTTTAATTTTAATGCAGAAAATAGAATTCTTGTATGAGTAGAACCCATCATTTTGGTCATATTTTAAGGCTGTTTAACCAACTGAAGTGTCAGAGAGTACCAATCAAGATTTTTTTATTTTTTTTCAATCACATAGGCACTGACCCAAGTTTTCAGAACTGAAAAAAAAAACCCAAAAAAACACACCAGGGTTGTTTATTTTGGGCATGTCTGGGTGGTAGCAGTGAAGCTACTGAAACTATTTGAAATAAAAAGCAGACAGAGTGCAAACTAAGATTTCAGGTCACTCATAAATCAGGTTCAAAATATTTGAACTGAAGAGGAAGAGTTATTTCTTATTAGTAGACTCCTTAAAGAGATTTTTATATAGCTCATTGAGTAGCCATGAAATATCATTTTCAATGACAATTAACTCCCCGTGAGATACCAGGTGACTTGTTTAATGCAAAATTAATAAATGCCTCCATTCAGCAATTCTCCTTGCTATTTCTGTTTAAGTAAACTGTAAATTGAGAAGAGCAGCATGAGAAAAGTCTTGTCAGATTCAAAGATCTCTTCCCAATATCACTCACTGTGACAATATTGTTCCTCATATTCTTTAGTGGGATTACCCAGCCATTTAACTCCTGACAGAAAAGTCCCCACACTGCTAGGGAAACAGCTTTCCTTGAAAGCTGTGGTAGCTGCTATCTTCATAGCAATCAGGACTTATCTCAACATAAAAAGCTTCTTGAGCATTAGGGTTTTTTAGGATTACCTCCTAGTGAATTAAAGCAGAAGTACTGGTAAAAGACCAGCAGCTATCCCCTTGGCCAGGGATCTGGTTCTACAGATAGAAGACAGGACACCTTTCCATTTTACCCTAAAGGAAAAGGAATTAGTGGGAGATGTTTTGTTAACAGATTCTACCTGATCATTCTTGTTATTTGACTAAGGCCAGTCCTGAGTTCCCTTTGTCAGCTAGTGAGATGATCCGGACGGCAATCTGCAACTTGTTACTGTTCAACCCGCAAGGTCAGCAGTCAACTCCTGGGCCTAATATACAACTCGGTCATAGTCTAAGGGATGCAAATGAAAGGGCACTGACCATACAGGCTTTTTGAGGACAATCAGCTAATTCCTGTTTGTGCCCACGACATTGACATTGTGAGTGCCTACCCATGCATACAATGGCACGAAGAGTAATGTGAACAGGTTTCAGGTGACTGAGTAGCTGAGCAGCTGCACAGGTCACTGAGGCAAGAGTTGGTCCAAAACAGAGAAACGCCTCTGCAAGCAGGAAGGTGTTGTAAGCCACAGACAGCCATTACTGATAGCTCTGTGTTTTGAAGCAAAATATCCTGTCATCTGTCAGGGGAGTGAGCTGTCACCATTGTCCCTCTCTCCTATATCACCTGTGTCTTTTTAATCAACTGTATTACTTTGTGATTGATGTGTTGACTTATTTTTGATTTCAAGAAAGGAAAGAAAAAGAACAAAGGCTCCAGTAGATGCTAACCTTGCCATATGATTTAGAGGTAACCTTCAAGGTCCCCACCCTGTCCTATGCCTCAGGGAAGAAGTGAAGGGAGAGAGAACTTAAGATACCTCTACATTTCATGCCTGAGCCATGGGCAACACCTGTTTCTGGGAGGGCTTGGTCCCACAGTATGTCTTCCTGTGGCTTGAGGAACTGGTAACCTCTTGCCTTCGCCAAAGCACATTTGCCTGTCAATCTTTTGGACATCTTGAGAAGGACAGCTAGCCTCTTCTCTGAAACAATATGACTAATGCTTTCTTGGTTTTGCTGACCCCCTCTGAGTTTATCTCGGCTCAGTGGACTTATATAGTATTGGTTCCTTGCATATTTTCCAAAGGTTCTCTTAGGTGTAAATCTTGCCACAATGCCCCAGCCAAATATCATTCATCTGGAATGACAGCCACACATTTGCTCTAGCTGTCATTCTGTCATTCAAGTCAGCTGCTGTTGCACTTAAAGAAGGCCACCAGCAACGAGCTGCTACTCCAGCTGCTGAGAAAGTAGCCAAGCCTCACTCACTCTTCCTCCCTCTCCATCCTTCTGCTAGCTCCTTTGCTCCTGTTTTGCATTTCAGTGTAGCAGTGTAGCGAGACATATGGTGGAGCTGCTGTTGCCAGCCCATGCTTTGTTCCTCATTCTGTCTGACTTGGAACATGATCTCTGTGCCTTAGCCTCTGTGCCTCAGCTTTTACAGAGCATTTTACAAAGTCCTTTGAGATCTACAGATGCAACAGATTACTCAGATACAACCTAGAATCCCATGTTTTCAATTAAGATATAAATGACAGACATGCTTTCTAATTTTATTTTTGGAAAGCCTTATAAAATATCTTTGGAATGTAATTTGTGACCCTGTGAAAACTGACACTTGTTTTTAAAAGCAGCTTTTGCTTTTGTCTGTTTAAGCAAAACCCTTTCTGTTGATGCATAGTTATTTAGGGAAATAAATGCAACTTTGAAAGAGCTAAGCTAATGGAGATTTAACATGAAGGGAAAGAATTACAGCACGCTGGGAATTTTGCTAGGAGTGGAGCTACAAAGAAGTTACCACATTTGTTTAAAGTGTGGTTAAAACTCTGGTTTGGGAAAAGACAAAAGAGCGTAGAATTGGATAGTTACTTTATGAATGTGGACGTAATGGAGAGAACTCATTGGTTTAGTAGGTCTGTGTTAGATTCCCACAGCCCTGAACAAACAGCTCTCAGCCTTATATTTTCTAAGCTTTTGTCTTCCCACTTTGGAATTCTGACTACGGGCACATTACCAAGCCAACTGGATTCACTACAAAGCTCCAATGTAGCTCTTTTTATCACAAAGATCAAGACAACAATTGTGTGCCTACAAGAAAAGAACAACTAAAACCATCGAGCAAACATTAAAAGAACAATTCTAGAGATAGTTGCCTTTGAACTGCAATAATGGGCAACATTCAGTCCTGAGATTTGAATTCTGAGTAAAAGGAATTCGTTACTAACGGCCTTTCCTTGTAATTATCCAAGCTGCTGGCAACATATATTTTCAGCAGCATTAATTTTGTGCAATGTAATATTTTGTAGTTATGCTGAACCCCACACAATGGCAGCATTGTAAATCTGCTTTATGGAGTTAGTTTTGTTTATTATAGAGTTCGTGTATGAAAAAGGAAGAAATCTAAATTTTATGTTGGCTTCTCCCCAAACCACAGAAAATGGAGTATTGTTTTACAAGAGCTTGTTCTGAAATATCACTTCCCGAATGTAAAAGAAGTATGGTATTTGTGCAGATACATTCCACAAGCACACACAATGTCCAGCTGAAAAAATATAGTAAGAGCTGACCATTTTTTTTTTCTTTCCAGTTTCACACTTTGAGGAGGGATGGGGGTGCAGGGAGATAACTACAGCATTAAAATAAACATTTCATTTTGCAATGCCCCAAAAGTAATTTAACTTGGAATCTACCAGACACCAGTAATTCAGAATAAACATTCTGTCTGAGGATCTTTGACCACTGTTATTTTAGTTCTGGCACTAAAAACCTAAACCATAGAAATATGTTCAGCGAATCATCCTGCACCACTTTATTCCTCCTATCCCCCTCTGCATTTTTAGTAGATTAGCTTTGGAATCACTGCTAATAATCAGCTGCCTGAAGCTTTTTTTTTTTTTAAGTTCCTTGGAAGGAGGTTACATGATTGGAAAAGTCCTTCCCAGATATTTTGGGTTTAATAGAAAGTTACAGAATATAAAGTGAACTGGAAACATCCAATTCCAGGTTGATCTTTTTGGTCATTGCATAGATAGAAAAAGCATACATGTGATGTGTAGTCTAAACAAATGTAGTGTTATTTATGACCCATAAGTGATGAAGAGGACAAAACTTTCCACTTCTATCCATTGAAGTATGGACAGATGTGCAGTCACTCTTTGGCAGCTTTGCCTCCTCTGGTTGCAAGAGGGATACAGGGATGCAAGAGAGACGCAGGGATGCAATAGAAGCAATGTCTGTGATTTCTGTGGAGAAACAATTAGCTGACTGACCATTTCCACATGAAATATGTGTCAGGCCACTTAGTTTCTCATCCACAGAGTTGAAAGGTTGCAGAAATACAGAATAACAATACGTTCAAAGCCTTTTCTTTACCCACCAGCTCCAGGATGCCCTGAAGCTGATGCCCTGGAGCTGGTACAAACTCATGATATAAGTTCCATCTGACTAAGCTAGCAAGCTTGTGAGGAAATCACTGCCCCTTGCTCAGTTTTAAGACTACATCTGTTTAATATAAGGGAGTTCTTCTTTAAGACTTGAATAAAAGGAGTACTAGTGTCCTGGAGAAGTGGGACACAAGAGGAGAGACTGCATATTTCACAGTACCAGGTGTCCTAGTTGATTCCAGGGAAAATCTTCAGGGTGACGCAGAGGAAATACAGATTGTATTTTGCAGGTCACATTACATAGTCTAGTAGACCTCCAAACTTGAAAATAATTTACCTTTTTTTTTTAAAACGTATTTTAAAAATCGAAACTACCTCCTTCCTTGTACATGTTGAAAAAAAAAAAGCATGTCTCTAGTATCATAGAAAATAAGAACTACAAATAAATTGTTCATAAGTTTCAAGATTCTGGGGCAGTGGATAGCTTTCTAAATTTTACAGGGTTAAAAGTTTCCCAGGTTGCACTGTAATAGCGTGATAGCCATTCAAATTGCCTAAAAAAAAAAAAAAATAGAGCAGAGGAGGTCAGGAAACAGCCAGTGAGTAGGTGAGGTTTACAGCCTTCTCAGAAATGTAAACATCATTTTTTAATTTTCTTTTTCAAATTTCTACATTAAATGTCTTTGTACAAGACAAACAGCCCTCCTCATTTTCTCCATTCTGCTTTAGCCAGGGCTTATAAATCATGCTGACATGTTGAGGCATCAACAGAAAATAGACCTTTGCTTTGATCTGAAACAGTAATTGGTCTAGATTTGTGGTCTCCTCTCGCTTTGGGGCAACTCACATTAAGCATTGCCAAAAGCTCTGATATATTTCTAGCAGACAAAAGAACATCCTGACACCGCAATGGCTCTCTGGGACAGACACAGTGAGCATGGACATCTACTCTCCTGTACTGCTAGTAATTTGTTCTCTTTCATAATTGCATTATTTTGTACTACCATCAGTCCAAGAACTATTTTTTCTTGGTTTTACGTACCTCAGGGATGTGCTCTGAAGCCTGGTTCAGTAGTGTTCAAAAAGTTCTGTGAAAAGCTAAAATGAAAAGGGCTGTGTAAACCTGGTTGTTTATTTTTCCAGTCTATTGTTTTAAATTCTATAAATCCCATAATATCAATAACAAATTTTTCAAATACATTTTTCAGACAGTCAGCAACACTGTCCATGAGATCATATTAAGAATTCAGTTATGGCCTGTCATATTTTTATAATACTGAAACACTTGCATCACAAGTTTATATTTTCTTTCCAGTTCTCTCTCAAGGTAAAGGTTTCCTAACAACTACACCATGTAAGAACTATACCTTGGGATTCCCACCTCAATTCCGCCCTGATACTTAAGTCGCCATGCTGAAGAGGTAGAAAATTCATGGAAAATAGCACAGAGGCTCTTTTCTTTTTAAAAAAATTATTTGCGTTGGTAAATTACCACTAACATCAGTAAGTTACAGGTAGCTTCAGCAAAGAAGTTGGGGTAGTTTTTGTAAGTGGTAGATGATAGGGCTGCCCATGAGACGGTAACACAAGTGCGTTAAATGTCCATCAAGTGCAGTTCAATAAAGGCAATCAAAATGAAAAGAATGTGAAATGAAGTGATGAAACCACATTATATCATCACTGTTAGATTTTAGTAGGTATGTCAAGTTACTTGTTTTAAATTATCTGAAGTTAATAGGAAGTTGTTAATTTGGAAATGCCTACAGATGCAAAAAATCCTAATAAAGGTCCAGCAGGAAAATTAAATATTATTCATACATATGTGTGAGAGAAAAATTCTACTGTGGCTTTAAAATGGAGCTGTAAGATGGGGAATTGCTATTAAAAAGTGATCATATAATCATGCATTATTTATATAGTTATAAGAGATGCGTTGGATATCCTGAGTTTTATGGTACTATTGTATTATTTACTTTAAATTGTGAGTCTTCAGCTTATTAAATATAAAAGTACAGATGTTTGTTTTTAAAGAATATTATCTTAAGAAAACAAATTTTTAGATTAGCTTTCGAAGCCTTTAAAAACCAAAAAGGCAGATATAATCACCCCCACATTAATTGCTGTTTTACTAAATGAACTGTTCTCCTTTGTTTTAAAAATGAGAAATCTCATTAAAATAGTACCTAGCTTCTAGATTGAAAGTGAGAAAGTGAGAAGGGTGTGTTTCTGGGAAAAAAAAGAAAGAATAATTGTCTAATTTTTGCAATATCTTTTAGACCTATATTGTATTTATTACAGTTTCTTGTTAATAAAACTATGAAAGCTAAAATGTTGCAAATTAGATAGATTTCGTCCTCATTTTTGCTTCATGTTCATCAATATGTTGCTGGTACTGGACATTATTAAATATAGACTGTAGATTGGACTTACCTTTATTTCAGTGGATAGTTTATGTATCAGGTGCTGTCTGCTAAAGCAAAAGTAACACCTGTGCAACCCTAACTCTAAAATTTTAGTTTAGAAAGGGAAAAAAAAAAAAATAACGCAGAACAACTTCAGCTTATTGCTTGGTACCTTTATGACTTCAAAGCATTTTTTGTTGTTTTGTATATACATTGCTGTACTGGAAATCTGAAACAACTACACCAGATCCCGTCAGTGGGATCTGTTTAAAGAAGAACACAGCTGTCAATGTTGTCTCTGGCAAGCGATGGTCAGTTTGGACTGGAGGTACTAGAAAAAAGTTTTTGCCCTGTGTGAGAAGGAAGGCCGTGTGGGTAGAAAAGCAAAACCAACAGTCTGGCATTTAATCAATTTGTGTCTTTTGGGTGTTTCCTTATTAATATATGTGTTTGTTTTGGTTTGTTTTATTTTAAAAAAAGTTGACGTGGATATTGGGGTACATTTTTTTCCCTTTGGAGTGGAGCATGAGAAGCCTGAGAAGTCTCCAGTCTCACTGCTGGAGAGGTGAGGGAAGAGTCAGCACATCACACAGATAGAGTGAGAAGGAGACCTGTTTAATAGCCTTCCTACATTAGTGGTCAAAGCAGCAGTAAAAGCAGGAAGTAAGACCTGATGTGAAAACCCATTGTGAGGTTCAGGTGCAAGTGATACTAGGTACAAATAGTCATGGGTGCCATGTAGTCCCCTCCATCCCCTTTCAATCCTGCATGACCTGCACTGTCTGCAGTTAGGTTAGAAATGGCAGTCATTCACTATGAGATACACAGGTGTCACTGACCTAATAGTCAGTGTGGAGTCACTTGAGATTGTTGAAGCTTCCTTTCTCCTTTCCATTAAAATTGAGTTTCTGTTCATGGTTGTGCAAACCCAGGGATTAGCATATTCCGTGTAAGAGCTGACTACTGAAGATTGTTGTGGAACATTCAATGCTTGTATATGTCTCCTGCTAACTCAACTAGAAACCTTCAGATCCTCAGCAAGTGGTACCTTCTGGGCTGCATTAGGAGGAGTGT
>VXAK01002814.1:0-10836 GCA_013399435.1 Arenaria interpres | reverse complement strand
ATATTTATTGTGCCAGCTGACAGCTAACAAACTAATGCTTATCAAATATGTGATTAATACATAAAGGGATTTTTCTATATTCAAGTTATACAGGATTTAAAATTAATAAGAACACAGATCACGTATCTTATAAATGCAGACATAGTTTTCAGTATTTTTGACATGGTCAGAGTTAACATACTACAACTGCCATTATTTATAGTTCGCATCAACCTGCAAAAAAACCAAAACCAACTCAACCCTATCTGGAGTCTATATTCAAAGTAGAGCTCTCAAGAAAAAGGGGCAATCTTTAAAAGTAGACAGTTCTCAAAAATTTCAGATTCCATTTTTCTAATGCTCAGATTTAATAGAAAAAAGCAAACTCGAAGAAGAAAGAGTCTTCTCTTTCTTCATCAGGAAGACCTGAACAATGTGCATTCTCACTACTGATATGGACATTAACAGTAGTTATAAGAAAAATAATAGGTATTTCAGCTTTGCCACAAGGAAAGCAACCTTACAAGTAAGAGCACCACACAGAGAAAGAACATTTTCTTTTTAAATCTCATTGTAATTTTAAAATCTTGAAGTACTCAATTTTTTTGAAAAGGTGAAATATTTCTTTCCATGCTGTAGTCTCCTGTCTGGCCTATGTAAACCTTGTCAGATTTATTTTTTTAAAAATTGTGTGGTCAGTTGAAAAAGACTCTTTGACCATCAAACCATTAAAAGAAAAAGTAAGTCTTTCAAAGGCAAACTACAATTCATATGAAATACAGATCTACAGTTTTCATAATTGCAGAAAATTATAGACAATAACAACAATACTGTGTAGATTCTTGTAAAAGATTTTCAGATTTTGTTTGCTTTGATATGCCTGGTGAAAGAAAAAAAAATATTTTTTTTTTTAAAGAAGTCCTCCAAAAAGGACAAAGGCACAATTAAAAACCTTTCTTCATACCTCACCTCAAAAAGCATTTCTTCTGTGGAAGGAAGTTAATTTAAATCGAGTTCAAATGGCTGATATCACACATACAATCACCTATGGATGCAATACCACCACTAATGGAAGGCAGATGGTTCAGTCTTGCAGTCTAGTACATTGTGCTTTCCTTAGATACTGCTCTTTCTTCAGAAGAAATGATGTACTTTTCAATATTAAGATGGTAATACAATACTACTTTCATTTAGCTTGGTCAGAACTGTTTTGGAGATAGCTTTGCAGAGATTTTGTACAGTATAGACAAACAATATTCACTGCTTAAACACTGGAAACTGAGGGATCCCAATTCACCGTGGAAGAGGAAGTTGCAGCAGTTCTGATTTTAGCTTCTGCTGAATTCAGCAGAACTCAATAATGTATTCACTAACATGACTCATAATTCCAAATTCAAACAGGGTTTGGTCATACCATACAGTACATACAGATAAGACTATTATATTTGCAAAGCACATTGTTTGACCCTACACCAAGCTCCACAATCTAGTTTTTCACTCATATCTTTAGTGCATTTTCAGTATCTACAGATACAGAAGCAACGATTTGAGACTTTTATCTTTCAGCATTTAAAAATCATGCTCAATATTTAAAAACTCCCTCCCATTTTCTGTGTTTCTCTTCAAGAAGAGACTGTCACTCAGAAACCAAAACATCAAGGACCAAAAAAAGAAAAGTATCATGAAAACATTTTCAAAATACCCATTAACTTCTTTACATCTATTACATTAAGTTTTTGAAGTCTGGATTTAAGTGTAACAATATTCACAGTCCATTAAAGAGCTTGGACAGAACCTGCCTAGTTCACATAAGCCTCTTTACGCTATTAGACAATGGATTTCATAATTGCATATGGAAACAATTCATTAAATACTTCCAATTCGTTAACAGCTTATGAACCATATGAACATTACTTAAAATGTTTCATGACATTTTAGAAGGAAAATCCATGTCTTACAAAGCATTATGTTTAAGGATTAAAAAAAAAATACTACAGGAAATAAAGGTGATACAGAAAGGAATTCACTAACCTCATCAGATATTTGCTGTGCAAGACGTATTGCTACATTTCTTAGCATGCATTCTGAAGTTGGATTAGGAATGTTTTGTAGGGCATTTTGTAGCACCACTGCCTGGTCATGCGTAGCCTGGTTTATCTGGAAGAAAGTATTTCTTATACTTATTTTCACATGGAAAAAAGAAAGCAAGAAAATATGAAAACACAAAGTTACTTGGAAAGGTTTGGTAGAAGTAGGTAAGATCTTGGAAGGAAAACTAATGACAAACTGAAAACACTTAGAAAAACAAATCCTCTCATTTTCAAATAGAAGCCACCACATCTGAACACACTGTATGGTAGAGTGCACAATCATAGAGTACAGGTAGTTAAGAGGAGAGTCACAACGTTAGTGCTGTTTTTTTATGCTCTAATTGTAAATAGGAAGTAAAAGAAATTCAGAGACACATCCTTCAATAGACTCAACAGCTCAAAAGAATCAGAATTAGCATTTATGGACTAGATGTACTTGAAAATACAAAGTTACCTGTACTGACAATCATGCAAACCACTGAAAATCATATATAGAGCATGTAGATTTCACTAACTTTTCTATATTCAGAAAGAAACAGGGTTTAGTAAGTTGATCTCTTTCTTAGAATCATTAGACAACATTATCTGAAAGTACTGATTGTTCCTGACGTGCATTGCACTCAAAGAGACTGTCAACAGAAAGCAGACAGATGTTGCTGCAGACAACATAAAAACTGGACTACACTGCTATTTGCATCACAAGAAAATTTATATTACCGGTGAAATTGTACTTGTGCCTTCTACAACTGGTTGACAAGCTTCTGCTACAGCTCGAACATGGCCATATCCAATTGCTGTCAGCAATAATTTGGCTATTTTCAGAGCATTAAGGTAGGCACCCCTTCGAGTTTCCATATCTGCATTTGGCAGGAAGTTATTTCTAGTCAGCATGCTCAATACGAGGGGCAAACCACCACTTTTTAAGAAGTTGTATTGGAAGTCACTGGCATCTTCTCCCAGAGGTGCACTGGCAGGCATTAACAAGGCATAAACTACCTGTAGAACAAAATACAGCGTTAACTAACAGAAATCCACTAGCTTGAATATAGATCACTGTATATGAGGCTATGCTGGAACACTACTGTGACAGCATTTGCCAAACACCAGTTTATTCCAGAAAAGCGTTAAGTATTTTCAATTATCAATTTCAAACCAGAGTTTCATCTTGTGCTTCCATAACGCTACAGAATGACTGCCAAAGACAGAATTGAAGATTTTTAAAGAACAGGCAAAGCATTACAAACCTCTGTTAGATACAGCACTTGTGAGGCAGAAGGACCAAAGAATAGAGAATCAAGGGATGGACTAAGGCTGCTTTCCCCAAGCTTTGCATGATCTAAACAAATAGCTCTTAGTTTCTCAACCGTAGTGTTATCTGCAATAAAAACACAACTCATAAACATTTCATAACACTACTATTCCAGAACAGGCCAGTAGTATTTACAATTATAAATCTGAAAAATTTTAAGCATATCAGAAAAGTTGCAAAAAGTGTAACTGACAGACAAGATCAAACTACAAAGTGTTCTGTAATGATTCTTTTTGTAAGTACAGAAGTGATCTAGTAAAGTAGTGCTACAAAAACACTTCTCCCTATTTTCACTGCACTGCGGCACTGAACCCCGGTACCAACTGCAAACTATGCAACTTCATATGACAGACAAGAAACAACTACTTGGAAAATACATACAATCCCAATTAGGATAATAGTAATGAATTACAGTATCAATAAATTACCAGAAAGTGGAAAAACTCCCCTATACCCCCAAAAATTATTGTACAGGATATTACAATATAAAACACGTTAAAATGAAGTTTTACCTGGTGGCATGAGCTTCATAAGAACACGTGCTCCATCTCTAAGAGGCGGCATATTTAGGCTACTGCCCAAGTCTGCAACTTGCCAAAGAAAAGAGATGTATCGAGGATGCAGTGACATGATCTTAAATAAGCAAATGGAAAAAACCCATAAAAATCATTAATTAAAGACAAAGTATAGGGAAAAAATGCTTTTAAACTTTCATTTCAGAATCTATGTGTATGCTTACCACTCCAGGCAAACAGCTTTCAACTTCTGGATTCGGACCATCACTGTAGTGATTGCCGTGGTTGCCCGGAGAACCAGTTGAAGAGTCTGAAGAACTATCTGGACTTGAGGGCATATTAGAATTGATCTGTGTAAGCTTAGCTGTAATTAGCTGAAAAACACAATCACGGTTTTAATACTATGCAAAAATGAATATTCCTTACTACATAAGCATCTGATATGGCACAATACAAAGAGGAGGAACAGAACTATTTCACAAGAATAAGTGATCCCATGCGTGGTTATTTTTCAAGCATTTACAAAAGGGAAGTAACATCTCAATTGATGTAAATCATCAACCTGCAACACGTACCGTTTTATCTTTGAGATTCAACTGCCCAATTAATTTTCTATCATCTGCAGGGTCCACCAGCTCACCACCAATGAACAGTTCTACTTTTGTGTGTGCACTATTGGCTTTAATACGATTGAGAATACAACGCCGTACTTGGCCAATTGTGTCATTTGTATGAGACCAAATATCCAAATCTTCCACCTGTCGGCCTTGGTTTGGAAAACGAACTACCAGTGTGATATGTTTACCACGGAAAGCTCTGAAAATAAACAAACCAAAGTTATTTTTGCCCTCATTAAATACATTATTTTTCCTGCTGTTTCTTGTGTTGCACATATTTCAACATTAAATTTTTACATATGGTGGTATACTCTAGCATAAGATTATTTTGTGAAGGCACCAGCAATTACGCAAACATAAACACAGGAACTTTCAAGAAGCCACACTCTGCACAAGTGCATTAAACATGTTAGGTTAGGATGACTGACAGAATTTTAGAAGTCTCTTACGATGTTTTAGATCTTTTCTCTTGCTTGTAATTTCCTCATCAAAATAAAGGTCAGACTCGCAACTATGTTTTGCTTTGTTAGCAAAACAATTCAGTTTTAAATATACCAAGATCAGAAAAAAAGCCATCAGTTGACCAAATCTTAATGCCTTCTGTCAAAAGCTGTTAAAAGTTTTATATTCCATTTCCTACTTTATAAATCAAAATGCTTTTAAGAGATTCAAGGAGGTCAAAAATAGAAGAAACGTTTTCACACCAGCAGTGATCACACCTTGCACAATGACAGGGAACTCACTAGCAAAAATGTGCCCAGATAAGCCCAACAAACTAATCCCATGAAACAAAAGGAGGCAAAAATTCCTCATAAAAGCTTACTAACAAGACCTGTGAAAAAGTTAGTCTAAACAAGTAAGTAGCCCATATTAAAAGATGCACCTGCAATCGACAAGAGAACTTAATTAGGACTAATGAATCAATATATACAATAACAATTCTGTAGGAGCATTGCAAATTACTGACGCATCATGAAGAAACAGCAGTCTCTTCAATGTTCTTCACAAAAAGGGCACCTAAAATACGGGGACAACAAACCCCCACCATGTCTAAAAATGTTAGCTGCATCATAAATCCATAGCAATCTCAGTGTGTTCCTTAGGTATTTTGGAGACTTTCTTCCCACAGACAGCAACTACTAACACTGGAACATTCAAACAGTCTTGTGTTCTGCTTTCCTCTCTCAGGAAATAAAGCATTTTGTTCGTGAAGATATCTAAACACCATTGGATTCAAGTGTTTCCTTTTTCTTTGTACCAAAGAGAGTTAAAGAAGGAGCAGCTAGGACTTAAGCCTAGTTTTTACTCAAGGACAAGTATAAGAAGAGTAAAGGTACACAGAAAATAAACATACTTCAAAGTGGTGTTGTCGTCTTCCCTTTTTTATGAGGAACTTACACAAAATAAATCACTTAGAGGTAATCCTAAATGTAAACTTGCAAAGTAAAATCAGCATCTCTGGAAGACGAGGATATACATTAACAATGTATTTTTTGTATGACAGGACTATGAAAAACAAGGAAGGTTTGCCCATGCTATCTTAAAGAATGGTATTGCTTTTAAATAATTATCTGAAAAAAAGAAGGACATCAAAAAACAATCTAGCCACAAGGTTCATTGTGCTAGTTATAGAACAGAACAAGTTTATTCTCAGGTCTGCTGTCCCTTTCACATATGCCTGTATTTAACTGATCTTTCAAATTTATTTTTTTTTACTACAGATCAGAGTTCATTAGACAGATGTATTAGCAGAGAAAATGGAATTTTGAAACTCTATAAATACATTTCCTGAATAGAAACCCTTTAGAATCACAGAGATCTTCGCAAGATTTTAGTTAACAGAAATAAAAATCACAGTAGTGCATTTTCACACATACCTTGACATAGGCAGAATAGTTCTCTCTTCGTGGTAATCACTGTCACATTCATTTATGTATTCTCTTAAAACAGTCAACACTCTCACCATTCGTATTGCTTCTTGTCTTGCACAATTGATACTGTCTTTATCTCCATCCAATACACATAATGTATCATAGGAGGCTTTTAGACGATCAAAACAGGACTGAATGAAGTCTTCGTGAATCACTACCTAATTACATTAAAAAATTGGTGCAATTACAAGAAGTATTAAAACTCATCTTTTTGGCAGGAAAATCCAATGGTAGAGGTGAAAAAAAATTACAAAATTCCAAACAAAACCAGGAAAGTTACTCTATAGGCCTGTTTGATTCCATTTTAGAATAAACCCCCACTGACAAGTAGCTCTTATATAGTGCGTGCTTCAAAAATCTTGCATGTCATCAGCAGCTGTAACTGTACAGTGCAAACTTGCACTTAAACAGAAAAAGTGAAAGTTCGTACAAAGAACACTAAGTTGGACTTCCTCCTATTCATTTCCTCCGACTACATTAAAGAATCTCTAGCTGACCATCTAGTACAGGTTAACCTACTATACACTAAGAGTGAACACAGAACATTGACAGACCACCAGAACAACTGTCCCTCCCTCACTCCCCTCCCAGTTACACAACCCAGTTCCAGATAGATTATTTTCCCGCACAAACTCAGGAATGGGTTTTGATCTAGATTCAGTATAGCGGCAGCTGCAGCAAATCTCTTCCTTCTAACATCTTGCTCCTGACCTACACTGGCATATGACCTATAGCATCACTGTAAGAAGTCTGCAGTGCCTCCAGGTAGCAGTCTGCAATAAAAACATTAACAGTCATAGATATGGCAGTAAACCACAGCCCAGCACAGCTACTTTCCTTAGAGGCAGCTCAGGAGCAGAGGGGTTCCCAGCACGCTGAAACAAAATACTTGTGTGCATGTTAAGTAAATCCAACACCTCACGGAAGTGTCAGATCTAACTATGTGCAGATGGGCAGATCTATGCACGCTTAGTAAGCCCAGACCTATAGCAAGAAAGAAGCATACAGCCCATCTGTCACTACAGTAAGATATAGCTTGAGTGGCTGTAAATGCACCACCTAGAGCAGCTGTGCTGTATCTAGCAGACTGGCAGCTCTGAAGACTATAAAAGTGGTTTTCAGGACAAGTATGAAAAATGGAGTTTTGAGAAATACAACTGGTAAGCTACCAGCTGGAGACTGTCTGGAGGACAGCATTCCCCCCCAGATTTGTGAAATCCCAACAGTTCGCTTCTCCTGACCTTTCAAAAATTCATTATCTCTTCTCTCTGTATACTGAAATGCAGCTCCCAGCAAATATTAACGCAGGGAGAAAATAACTGATTTGCTACAGCTCAGCTTCACCATTATATGGAAACTCGATGACCCTTTGTAAGGGACACGACATAAAAAAAGAATAGATTAGCTTATGACAACACTCAACAGACCCATCCAGTGAACATACTAGTACAGTAAGTACCACAACTAGAAGTTCAACAAAAGGCTTACCTAAGTATATGATATGAACTGTTTTCTGAGTAGAAAGAGCAAATACAGATCAATTTAATATAAAAAAATTTATCAGAGTTCTATCTGCAAATATCAGAAAAACCTCTTAATTCTGCATCTGACCACAACATCATGGTTGGACTTGGGAGTATACTCTCCAAAATGTGAAAACTATTCTCTGTTTTCAAAGCTTTCAAGTATAAAAACATGACCAAATTAAATTTTATCACAATTTTTCTATCATATTATATTACAGTTTTCTTGTTGCTTGTTTTTTTACCTGATTAACTTGTAACCTTGGGCCAAGATTAGTATAGATCTCTTTAAGAAGATCTATTGCTCTGTTTGCGATGTCATCATTTCCCTGAATCACAACCTAGCATAATTGAAAAAAAAAAAAAAAAAAAAAAGGCATTAGAACATCTTAAAACTTTCTGGTATAAAATGTAAAATCAAAACAACTACATAAGTATCCTGACACAACAGTATGTCTAACTATTTTATGAGGTGGAAGTGACTAAAGTGCTTCGTCACAAAATACAATCGATACAACTTACACTGAAGTTCAAGAGTCAAAATTAAGAATTAACCAGTTCAAAGGAGTTCAGAATTAGCAAAAAAAAGCTGATATTTTATGAACAGAATGAAAGTAGTGTTTATATATTCACCTTCACATTACATTTCCACTTCCACTAATTTCAGAGAATAAGACAACTATTTTTTCAGATGCTTGAACAATCTACATCACCAAAGATTTTAAAACAGAATTTTAAAATATTTAAGTGGCCTGAGTGGTGGAAGGGGGACAGGCAAATGAGTTCTGTTTCTAACCTGATAATCTGTATTTTAATTACTAGTCACCAGGTCTGAAAGCAGCCCTTACAGACAACCCCTGTACTAAGCTGAAGCTTCATGAGTTCTGTCATGCTGCCAAACGGCAGGGCAGATCCAAGTTAAGTCGATTCCCACAACTAAAACATGCTAGTATTAGTGGGCACTTTGTACATAAACTGTGTGTGAAAACTTATTTGTATAAAAACTGTGATCTGCTTTGATTTTAACTATCATCACCAGGATTACAATACCTAACCCTTCAACAAGCTATAACCAAAATTACTGAAGACTGCTGCTTTACATACGGCATGTTTTACAGAACACATCCATGATAATCATGCCACAAGGTGCTACTGTGAGCTCTTGAAAACTAGAAATAGTCTGAAAAAATTAAGTATTAAATTAGTTACTAATGTTTTTCACCAACAGAACTGGCAAGCTTCACAAAGCTATAGGCAAAAGGTTGTAGATATAAGAGAAAGAATCAGACCAGTGACCACTTGGGTCTCATATAGAATCAGTCCAGTCCACCATATTAGAATGAATGACATGAAATAGCTTATGAATTGCACAAAACAAAGTTTAGTCGTAACGTGTGTGTGTGAGACAGAGAGAGAGAAACCTACAGATAATTCACCTGGAATGATCCTCTCTTCTTCAACAGCATCGATAATTTATCTCGTGCAAACAAAAATACACTTGATGTTTCAAATAACAAATAGCATTTAGTTTGGAAGAAGTAGGTTTTTGTAATTTCAGTCTATAACTAATAAATTACACATTCCTAAAAATATAAAAAGAGGCTAAGACTTAACCTTTCAGATGTTTCCTCTAATTAACTCACCCTCCAAAGGTAGTCTAATCCTATTAATTCCAGATCATCCATCATATAGGCTCGTCTCTTTGCTACTAGCTTTCCTTCTCGACAGTTCACAGCTTTGAAGAAACGTTCAAAACATTTCATTCCATTTTCTGTTAATAGGGAAGGATCCAGCTGAAGCACATTATTTTCAAAGAAGTCCTTATTAATGTCAGGGTCTAAGTCTGGTTCATCCCCCATTAGTTTGGAATACCATTTAAAACAGGCTTCACGATCACAAAGATAAACCGCATTTTCAGCTAAACACTTCCATATTTGCTTCGCCTGAGGGGCACAGAGCCACAGCTGACCATCCTTCAACAAAAATCTTGAGCAAAACAAAGAGACAATTAACAGCACTGTCTAGTAGGCATCTAGAGTTACAATTCAGTCAAAAGTACAGTAAAGTTACAATTCAGGCAAAAAGGTGAATATGCATATTTTACACATATATAAGCATAAGTACAATCCTGAAAATTAAACTATCAGTCCAACCATAATTAGCCCCATGATTTCTTACTGTCTGGATCCAGACATTATAGTCCAAACAAAAAAGGAATGAAATTCGGCAAAACATGTTTTCCACAAAAATACCAAGCATTGTTTACATATTATATAGAAACAAATGCACATTTCCTAATTTAACTGAACTAAATTTAAACTATTTAGTTTAAAAGTCATCACAATGTAAGAGACTAAATTATTTCTGCAATCATTCACTACGTTTTAGCACCCACTTTAGCAAAATCACAAAATAAGGTATCAATTCTATGGAACAGAGTCAGAAGGAGAAGTCAATGTACTGGATATTTTTCCTTTAAATAACTCTTTCATTTTTGTTAAATTATTATTAAACAATTATTAAGAACTTAGATTCTAAAACATTAAGAACATTTCAGGAAGAACAAAGGATAATCAAAGTTCTTCAGAATCATTCTTCTGATTCAAAAATCGTTGTAAAAGAAATTAGGGACTAAATTATGGCATTGCTTTTCAGAAATTTCTACATTTGCTATGTATTTTCAGAAATATTCTACATTTGACAGCCATGGGACTTCATTACTTCCTTTACATTAAAACTAGTAAACTTTAAGGAAGTTACAATTTTTAACATGCAGGAATGCTACATTAAGTCTGCTATTCAATATGCTATTGTATAATTTCATTGAACAGTTGTTCAACACTTCAGTTTAATTCATAAAAATTCTCACTAA